>DWNE01005981.1:0-13467 GCA_018249875.1 Cecropterus toxeus | reverse complement strand
ATTGTCCCAAATAAAGATTATTATTATGTATGTATTATTATTATTATTATAAATACAATAACTGTAAACACATCATACATTAATAAAGCGAAAGTGATAATACAATCATTTCACACATCTGAATATTATCGCTGTAGGTGTCGAGGGTTTTATAAGTATGTCATGTTTGTGATATGGGTACTGTCAGTTATAAAGTTAACGCGCCTATAAGCTATATTACCATTTGTACAATTTTAAGACCTTAAACGTATCATATTTAAAGTTAGTAAGCTTAAGTTATCCTATATTTCTTGGGTATAATCCTAAGTTATGCGACTAAAAGCAAAGTTATGGGAATAAAGCTCGAAAATTCCTAGACTACTTTATAATGCTGCACTACAGTTCATTGCTTTGAGGAGATACAGGAAAGCTTTTGTCTATCTCCCATATTTCATAGTTATATAACAATCTGAAGTAATTCATAATAACTTTTTTGACATTGATTGACTTTTTGGCTATTTAATGAATGAATGCATATTATTTACATACAATAAATATATTTTGATTTGATTTATTTTCAAGATTGTATGATTATAGACTTGGTTGATTTTACGGCGTGGTGTTGGTCTTTAATTGAACTCACTCTATTTCCATGGTTATTTTACGAGGCGGCAAAAGAAAAATCTGTATGAAATGAACCCACTGAAGTCACCAAAATAAATAAAGGAGTGATCATTATTGGCAAAAATCACAATTACCATAGTTGACCTAAAAGTAATTATGAATAATTATAGATGTGTACACTCTAATGCTTGATGTGGCATGATTACTAATAGGTAATTAATAATGAAGGGCATGCTGACCTCGGCCTGTTTAGGTCATAAATGATACTCATTAATTAACTGCGTGATTCTGTGATTTCGCGCTATTCCGTGGTTCGGCACAGAATAATAAATTCCAGTACCTTATGGGCTGTTTCAAAACATTCGATAGCCGCATAATCTTATAATCTAGTTATTCGGATAATCTTCACTTATTTATTCAAACCTCTGATGTATTTATACCCATGCTATAGTGAGTCAGGGCAGCCCTGGCTTATTTTTATCATCCATTTAACGCTAAGTTACCACTACAGCACATGATCATCGGAAATTAACCTCAAATAGGATTTGAATCACATTTGAGATCGACCAGAGATGCAAATCTATCCCTGTCTATAAAGCAGAAGTGTTCAGTGGAAGAATTTATCACTTACCTTGCCGTTTATTTCTAGTAATTACATCTGATATTAATACCGTGAAGCAAGGCTATTACTAATGATGATTAGGGATACTACAATACTAAAATCGCTCTTCTCTCTTAGTCTTAAGAGCTTTAATAAAATCGTAACGATTCTTAATTAAACGCTTTCTCCAAAGAGATAAACAACTGATTCGAATTTACATGAATTGAGCGATAAAATGGCTGTGCAATTTTGAAATTGGTTCTTAGTCTGTATATTTGAGCTATTCTTCATTTTAGGTACTAAATAATTAATTACTACTAAGTAACTGTGGAGCTAAGAGAAAGTCTAATTAGAAGATACTTTATAAAATAGCTTAATCAAAGGTTTTTAATTTGAATAGTAGCTGTTATTTCAGAAAGACTTCATTGAATAACGTTCATTGATTACTACTGTCAATTGTCAACCCATTATTGTCCCACTGCTGGGCACGGGTCTTCTCTCATAATGAGAGAGCTGTAGGCCATAGTCCACCGCGCTGCCCAAGTGCGAATTGGTAGACTTCACACATCTTTGAGAACTCTTTTTTTTAGAGAACTCTCAGATATGCAGGTTTCCTCACGACATATTCCTTCACCGTAAAGTAGTGATAATTAAAGTCTAATATGCCCATCATCTTAGAAAAATCAGTGGTGCATGCCCGGGATTTGAACCTCGGACCCTCGATTGACGGGCCGAGTTTCAACTATTTGGCTATCACTGCTCAATTATTACTATTGTATTATTGCCCAATTATGGCGACTCAGCAAAAAGGTAGGTTATGATTTTCATTGTTTGTATTTATGCTTGTCTGTTCCTTCATATCTCTTCAATACTTTGTCATTATAATGAACCTGATGGGAATTGGCCACTGCCGCCCATGGAGAATTGTTATCAACCCCAGATAAGAATTGATCATGCGTTGTTTGATCTCTCCCGTCGTCCTTATCACAGATAGTCACATTTGTGAGACCTCTGCCTCCCTAGTATTATGTCACGTTACTTGCAATCTTAGTCCAGGATTTTTCTTTAATTAGCACAGCAGTTTTGAACTTTTATTTATTTACATTTATTTACAAAAAATTTAACCCCCTCCCATTGACCCAACTTCTCCCCCTGACGATAGATGACAGCTAAGATCAATAAACAAAACAGGCATTATTAGGCAGCAATGGGTGTGGTGGTAGTACATCTGGGGTAGAACCACAAAAGTTCTACCATTTATATATTGTTTATAGAGGAAATAATTTAAATAACCTTTAATAGTCACATTCACATGCTACGATTACCAATGTCATTATGACTCTTTACATCAAGATAAGAACATACGGAAATTCAGACGGTAAGATAGAATTAAATCAAATAATTCAATTTTTCGGATTCATTTGCAAATAAACCAGCTTTATTTCTGTAAGTAAAGGTTTTATTCTGCTTTTCACTTGCAGGATTTTAATACTTTTAACATCCAAGAGAGGCTTCCAAACTTAATAGGGTTGGATGGATCTAGGAGACCCACTCGCATGATTAAGCCGCTGGGTTTGGCTTCACTGTAAGCGGATACGTTATATTTTTACGGCCCGCGTGGCCGGGCGGTCACCATACCGTTCTGAAACGCAGTGGGTCCCGTGTTCGATTCCCGGCTAGACAGAAATATGAATGATGAGTTAAGATTTCTGGTCTGGGTCTGGGTGTTTGTGTATTCGTCTTTGTTTGTCTTTGGCACCCACGACACAGGAGGAAATCCTAGTGTGGGGCTATGAGGGTAGAAAGCGTATTTTAGTAAAACAATGAAACTTATACTTAAGTTCTAAGAGAAGTTGCCTTCATCTTAGCGTTACTACTTCTGAATTTTATGTTACTTATTATAATATAAAAAAATTATATTCTGATATTTTTTTAGAATATTTAGAGAGTTTGGGAACATTAGTTAAGTTTAGTTAATTATAAGACGCGCTTGACCAAACTATCAGAAAAGTTGTCATGCTGAGTGACCGCAAAGGTCAAAATCCAAAGAAGAAGCCCGGACTGAAGGAGGGGGACCTCTCATTCGTCAATATTGATTCGATAACTACAAAAAAAAAACACTAATGATGATAAAATAAAGATAAAGTTAAAAACGTAAAAATATTTGTATTCATTAGAAATTTTGTCCCATTTTAGGGGACGATTAACATCATCTTCTTATTATTTCCCACTATCTACATGGATCTCTTCTCCTTCCCTATCGGCGATGATTAGTCCACACTCAATACAATAGATGCAAGGCGATTACATGTGAAGAAATTATAAATAATACCGCGTATTTTAGATTCAAGTTAAGGGCATACATTTAGCTTTAAGCTGGGTATAATAGTACTACTATACATACCACAGTCAGTGCGTCAGTAATACTAAATGTTATATTTATGTTCGCATATTGTTACATTCGACAAAACGATTTCAGTTGATAAATGAGCTACAACTTATGAGCTGTCGGATCTGAACAATTTATCGCAATGGTGACATTTGCAGCTTTACTCGCGCGATTTTTTCTATTTACTCACGTTAATGTTCAGGTATTAAATCTTGCTGAAATTGTAAATGCTATTATTATACTCTTCATATCAAATTCCACCTGTAAAAGTGGTTTGCTATTACTTAATGTTACACGTTTTATTAATTTTTCGCATATTATACATACAAATGAAGCCAAATTAATTTGGCACTGAGAAATTCTGCCTTTTAAATTCTTTGTAAAACCAAAATGAATAAATAATGAATAATTATACCTCTATAGCTTTGGTTTATTGACTGACTTTGTTGAATAATGTTGTGATTAAGCTAGTAGACGGAGATTCTATACACATTATTCATTAACATCATTGTTCTACATCGTAGCGCTTCGTAGCTCTATGTCTACGGCGTAGATGTTGTGTTACTACGACGTAGATGTGGTGAATAAATATAGAAGTATGCATTACGCAAAGAATTTACAGTGTGTAGAATTTACGAAATAGTACTTAATGATAAACAATTGATGCTATATTGCATTTTGCGATGTCTGTTTACGGTATATGTTGGGCGTCTGTCTCTTAGCCCGTATCACGGTTAATCCTCTCTGATGGTTTACTCCAAAACGACATCAATACTATGAAGATGATATGCATTGTGCTTAAATAGTCTTTTAAATCCCCGAGAAAATAGGTTACGTACTGTTTGCATATATTTTTTGTTACAACATCTTGGTAATTTTCTGATTCGTATTATTAGATTTTTATCATTCATTATTTTATTTTTCCAAGATATATACGAATATATCACAATCAGAATGTTATTATTTCTTATGACTTATTTTAAAATTTGGATGTTTAATGAGAAAGGGAAAATTAAATGGATTAAATTAGACTCGTATTCATGAATTACCGTAGATTACCTGAATGGTAATATACGGTAATCCATAATACCACTTCGCGATAGCGGGTTATTAAGTAATGAGTGGATTTCATTTCATTAGGCAGCCAGACGTTCTCCGGCAGGAATTTCAATATGTTGCATAAATTTACCATAATATACTACACGCGGTGAATAAGTAAAATTTATTGCGGTAACTTTTCTGTCGCTCATAATATATTATACCTTCCCGGAATAACCGCTTTACACCCTTTCGTGAAATATTGGCCTTTATGGTATTAAATAAAGATAATTCTTCCGTAAGCAAGAAATTATTTATGCAAATAAGATAAAAGTGTTCTTTATACTTTCAGCCGGTAAAATATAGGATATGAATATGTTCGGTAATATTTTAATCCATTTAAAATCGTTATCCTATGATTTTTGAAGTAATGGTAACAACCTGGGGATTATTCATTAGGCTCCATTGCCGTGACAGTCATTATAATTTAAGGTTTAATCATGTCATTAAAAAAACATACAATGCACTACAACTTATGCTTAGTAATCACTCCAAGTCATGCATCAGTTATCAATACCAAATTACATTAAAACTCTACCTAAGTTAAACAGTACAAGCTTTTCAGTGGCTTTGCCTGCATTCTACTGTTTTTAGTATCGCACACTAACCACATTTTCATATTAAATTTTCGGATTAAAAATAGACAATGTCCTATGATATCTGGTATATACGTGTAAAGATTGTATCAAAAATGATCAATTCATATCGAAGCTTACAAAATATAGTCAGACAGAAGGAAATAAAAACATTTTATGCTTGTAAATATTAATCGGTGGAAACCACAAAACGAAGAAAAACACAGGCACTAAGCCCAAGCGAGAACAAAATACTTTCCAAGAAATATGTAGTTTAGAGATAAAAGATTGTCTTCGAATAAACTTGAACTGAACAAGACTGCGATCGTGACACTTTAAAAACTTTTAGTGGGTCACGAGGTATTTCCCGAGTTGCAGATAAAACACAAGCCGTCCCGTGTCGAGTAAGGATGAGATTCGTGGATTATGTTATGTTACTCGTACGTGTGAAATCTCTCGTAATACGACTTGCGTAATTTTGAAGTGACACTTCTTTATAGACGTATGAGAAAAATTTGCCATTACATTTTTTTGTGTAACGTAACACATTTTTCTGTTAAGCGCCAAATTATTCCGTTACGCGCCACATTCTTCCGTTTCGCGCCATATTTACTCCATAAAAACTACAAATTTTCTTACGTTGATGATGATCGTTAGATGTAGAAAACACACGTGCAATAGATGGTAAGCGGCCACTATCAGGGGAGACGAACTTATTCGAGGCGTTCCAGCTTAGCCCTCAGAGTGTGTGAGGCCTCTGTAGCCGACCAAAGGTAGAGACTTATTTGTGGTTGATAACAGATATCCACGGGTATCCCCTTGTTACTCGTGATGAAGTACATAAGCATCTTGATTGCTCTATAACAACAATGTAAAAATAGTCCATAAGATAACATTTACTAATTAAAAAATAAGCACTTGAAATTTCCACATCTCTTGTGCTCTAACAACTATACATATTCTGAATTAAAGACATTATATACCAAACTATCGGTTAGGTACTGAATCAAAAAAAATGTAGATATAACTCTCATGTATAAAATTTATATTTTAACGATGTTCGAAATAAATAGGCCAACGTACCGTTCAAAGAATTCAATTTCGAAAAGAAATTACAATTCACTTTTGTTTCATTTACACTTTATTGGTTTTAAGATAAAACGCCTTTAAATTGTACGAGAGAGAGCTTTTTCAGTCTTTATTGAAATTTGAAGGATTCGTTCAATGGCTTAAAGCGCAATTCAGCGGTTTCACGGCTAATTGGAGGGGCCTTTTGTGTGGAAAAATTGAATTGCCGGTATTAAGCAGTGTTTATTAAGCCTTATATCATTTTAATCCATATGGCCTGTATGTAATACCATTTATTTTTACGTTCTTGTATAAACAATAAATACATATATGTAGGAGTACTTTTGAGCCTTTACTTTACTTGGAATCAGTTGTTTTAATTAATTTATTCCCTATTTAGCCCTTTTTAATAATTTATTTTTTCCCATAAATAAATTTGAAAGAATCCTAAGTGTTTATTTACGTTTATATTGTTTTATATTTATAATATTACGTTTATAATATTTTTTATGAAACGTAAGGTCGGTCGTGAATACATGTATATGCCTTGTTGCTATCATAATAGAGGAATAAGGTGTAGCTTTGGTGCAGAAATGGTTATAGTTGCTGTTAAGTAGTACCTCTTGTTATTTTGATTTCCAGTTCTTCAGTCAAAATAATCTAGAAAAAATCTGTCAATAGGTATGACATAATTTAACAATTATTAGGTATGTTTCCTACATCACTCTTTCTGCATACGCCAAACGGCCATAAAACATTTACATTGGATAAATAGCCTTTGATTTTTTAAAATGACCTACTTTCCTACAATACCCATAACAAAAAGAGTTATAAATATTCAGCTTTTTATAATAGCCAAAATTATTTTCTCAATTTCAAAAGAGCAGGGGCGAGGTTGTTTATTTTGGAACCAATTGAGTGCTGTTTACTTTAATTACTCGCCGAAAGCTCGGTAAATTTACCTTCGGTCGACTTCCGTGCAATCGTGCATTTCAAAATGTTCCTTGCTTAAACTACTTACTACATTTCAATTTACTTTAGCACTGTTCATAGAGAATAGGAATGGCTAAGTGATTAGATATTCCTATTCTCTATGATCATGGTTATCGACCATAAAAGAAATAGCTCAGATAGAGTGTTGTAATCTAGGCAAAATTTGTTTCAGTGGCAGTTTAATAAAACAGTGTTACAGTTTGAATATGTGGTATTAATACAGATTTTATATTTAGTATATATATCAGATTACCACATTTCTGGTAGACTTCAAAGGAACACAACAGAACGTTACGTTTTAATCGCGAATACGTTGACTAAGTACGTGAACTATCGGTTTTTGGCCGATGTAAATGCAGCATTCGTAGATTTTGTAGATTCGTTGATCAGTTCGACCGGGAAAATACCACCGCCACACCTATTTCTAGCTATTTTTTTTGCATTTCGGTGGAAGGGTGTGGTTGCCGGCACACTTTTATATGAGGCGACTATCATAGTCCTCGGTAGTAGCAACGCATCTGTGATTGACTTCAGATAGAACCCATGTTCTATATGAAGTTGATTACAGATGTCCATGGGCAGCAGTGACCACTTACCATCAGGTGGACTGCATACTCGTTTGCTACTTCAATCAGATAAAAAAAAATTGACATGCGTATAGATCGGTGATTCCCAAAGTGGTTCAGGTGGACCTCCGGGGGTCCACGAGGCATTCAAGAGGGGTCCACTTTAGCGTGTAATAAAAATGGGGGTCCACAAGTTGTAAGTGAGGATCCACGAATATTTATGATTAAAAATTATGTGGTTTTGATAAAAGATCAAAAATGTTGGTTTGGATTTTCCTACATATCAATGTGCAGACAGATAGGCGATAATATTGTAAGAAAGTCAATGTGTGTTACACTACTCCGAATGTAGGGTTGGTATTAAGACGCGACGTATAAAACTTCTGCTTCCGGTTGATGTTTTCGTGAAAACCTTCTAAAGTGGTGTACCTTTTGAAGTTTAAGCCCTGGCGACCAAAAAAAAAACGGGGTCCACCGGAAGCACCGGAAAATAGTTTGGGAACCTCTGGTATAGATTATAGTACTCACTTAACCATATAAAATAAAAAGTCAAAAGGAGGTCGCTAGCCAGATTGATGATTGACGAAACTAATTACTTCTACCAAACCGAGTCCATTAATTAGTTCAGAATAATGCAGGACAATCAACGGCTGACAAATTTGTATCGCTCCCTATGATAAACGAGCATTTCGGAATTTTTACCATTGTTGTCATACAATAAAAGACCCTACCGCTTGTAGCCATGATTAATTATCTTTATTAAATAAAATAAAAGCGTCAGTCTGAATAACTTTCGCGTAACCTAATTAAAAGCTGTTGTCTCCATGTAATTAACAAATAAAAGGAAATTTCAACAATCATGCTCAAGTGCGGTATCGATCTTACGTTTCTGTATCATTTGATTTCAAGCAAATGTAACCGTAGAATCCATTTATATCAATAAAATATGAGTTACGCGTGTCTTGTCACACTAATATTAACAAAAATAGTTTGTAGTAATGAAAATATAAAAAAATATAGATTTTTTATCATTTTATTTTACTTTTTAAAATCGCACCAGAACAAAAGTACTAAGTTTAAATTAAGGGATTAATAAATTAAATATATATAGGCATAGTCCGCGTTTCGAGGATATATTAAGTCTTTATTTCATAAAAACTTATCTACTCTGTCAAAAGTTATTATAATATAAAATCAGACAAAACTGCGTGGCGAAGTAGTTTACAAATATAAATTTATCTCATACAGGTTTACGTTTAATGCTTGTTTTTAGGTTTCAAATTTTCTTTGTCAGTTTATTCGAAAACGAGACAGAAAGTGTAGAATTCTGTGAAAAGAAAATAAATTCATGCTTATCTGCAATTAATTTAAGGCTGAATGAATGTCTGAATGAGGAGTCGTTTATAACAACCTTATCACAATTTTTCTCTTTTTTCAATATAATAAAATCTGATAAATTGATAATTCACAAGAAACGTAAGCATCATTAAAATATTCTATATTCAATATTATCTCTCATCCTACTCGTATAAGAACATGTAATCATTTCTAAATGTAGTAGATTTATATCTCATTTCGTATCGCTATAATACGAGTAGCGCTTAAAATCGCGAAAAGATAATCCGCTGCGTGCTTTATTCAAAGCTTTATTATATAATAAAGCTCTGAATAAATCAGATCATACTTATCTTACAAGTATTACACGGGAAACGTTTGTGATTATAGATGAACAGATAGATAAATTATTGTGTTGATATGTTACTCAATCACACCTGTACGGCTGAAAAAATCTGGATACTATTTGGCAGAGAGATAGATCATAGTCCCAAATAATAGGTATAATACTTATCTCAAAAATATATTTTTGTGGTATATATTTGTTTTTGTTTTTTACAGTGCAAGTGTTTGGGATGATTTTTTGCACAATGGTTACTTAGTTGTTCAGAGAATGAAATAAGCTACTTTTTATTTTGGACGGAACATGCACGGGTCTTATGGCTTCCTATGGCTTATAAATTATGTAGGAAAGGAAATTTAAATTTTACTTAAGTAATTGTATTTCAAGTAGGCAGACCTGCAGCGAAAGCTAGTGAAGCACATGGTCAAGGCAGCTGTATAAAAATAGCAATTATTTTAGAATATTAGTCATAAAACATGTTTTTTGATATTATTTCCACAAAGTGAATATTGTGTATTATCTGAGAAATGCATCTAATATTAAAAATATCTCGTGAATTATTTGTAAGTGCCGTTTTTCGGAGTAATAATTCGCTTCTTTCAGTAACCTCGGAATAAGGTTAAAAGTACCTTGTATCTTACACACTTATGTACTTCAGGCACTTTTACCTTATACGTTACTTAGATGAATAGATTTATTTATTTTAAAATTCAACGAATGTATGTACATTTCATAATAAAAGTGAAAACAATAACCTTTTGTCAATATTTATAAAAAATTCAGAAACTGAAACACAAAAGAGCTACAGCCTAAACAAAGGATTTTGTAATACGATGAAATCGTTTGACCGTGCAAATTGCGTATAAATCCGTAAAGATAAAACTAAAGCTCACAGTTTTAATATTTATGGGTCCTGCTTTTATGCCTTTATCATCAAACCCCAGTATACTTTATTACTGTACCTAAATCTCTGTGATAAAAGAAATAAACTTTAATTAGTAATTGTAGTATCTCGTTTTATGTGCAATGGTATTTATTTTAATCGTTCGATTTAGAATATTCTTTTGATCTTATACAGTTAATGGCAAGCCTTGACTTCAATTAAAACACTTACAATACCAAAGCGTTACAATACTGTTATGTTATTATCCATTTTTAACCGACTTCCCAAAGGTCACGTATATATACGTGACTGTGTATAATGTACTGGTTATGTACTAAACCACTATGTATTTAAATTATTTTTTACTTTTTTGTGGCATGGAAGTCGGTGATATTTTTTTGTTAAAAATTTTTTTTTACTACACCCAACCTTAGTTTACTCTTAGTTTATAAGTAGACTGGTAATAAATAAACCTGACTAACCTAGCTGAATAATGAACAGGTCGAATGGATAACGGGCCGGTATAATCTCTCGGAGGACTTATAATGTATAAGCAAAAATACCACAGACCTAACCAGGTAGATCTAGAACCTAGACCTAGGTATTTTTATTTTTAATGATTAATTAATTATCAAAATGTAGCGTATCTAGCCAAACATGCCCCATGTTTAGTCAAATGTAAGGCAACTAGAGCTAGCTTTTTATTGCCCGTGTAATAAATAAGATGGTTAAAAAATACAAAGTATTACAAAGACAAAAGACAAACCCGCTGAGTTTCTTGCCGGATCTTCTCAGTTAAGTCATCTTACAACCAGAGGTAGTGTAAGAAAAATATGTAAATGACAATGACATTCCATTTCAGAAAAATACACAAAAAGTATCAAGTACAAATTAATGTATTGATGGATTACTGTTTAATCTAAAAATAACATCAGTCTAGCAATAAGCCATAAATCTAAGACAATCGACTGATTTATCTACAGTGTGTTCATATAATTTATCGAAAAAAAAATCTGATATTATAAATTAATTAAAATGAAAAAGAAATCGAAATTAACTTTTTGAACTTACAAACAAAAAAATGCACTGAAGGAAAAACACACACTTTTAGCTGCATACATATTCCAATTCAATTTATCTGTCCAGATAGGTTGACAAACACCTTTTAGACATCTGGGACCGATTCCACCCAGACAGCCGGTCTGGTGTGACGTCGTCGTCTTATTGTATATTTTTCATATCCCCATTATGAACTTAAGGTCTTCATTTGTAGCAAAATTAATTAGATTTTAAGTTCTTGCTGTTTCTCTTTAGCTTTTTGGTATCAAAATAATGTAAATTACATATCGTTTATATAAATAGGATTTGTGTTATATGTCTTGGTGTACTAAAATGATAATGATACGTAATGTCCATGTTATATCAAAATTGGTACATCATATTTTGACTTCAGAATTGACTATTGAATATATCCAACAAGACTGCAAATAAAATGTATTCATTGTAACTTTCAATTTGAATGAGATGAAGGAGATTCCGCTAAAAGCAATTCATTAAAATTCTGATGAAACAAATTTAGTAGCACTAGACGGCTTGAAACTCGAAACTAGGTCTGCTTGAAATGAAATGAAAGGGTTGGTTGAACGAGGACCTGACAGATCTAATCTTGGATTAATTCGTTTAATTTTAATTGAATTCCTAACTAATGGCAAACGTGATTGTTGTTCGGATGTCGCTAAATCCTAATATTAATGGAACCTGTCACTCCAATATATGAAAACAGTCCAGTGTCTGAAGCATAAATAATTGGCCGAGCGACACGTACGAGCGTATGGTTGTACTGCATTTTTTATTTATGTTAATAGAAACAGATAATGGAATTGGAGTCTACTTGATGTAAAATCACTGCCGTAGTCTGCTAGAATTGCGTCTAAGATTGTATGAACCACCTACACTAAGCAGTGGGCATGGTAAATATCTTTTACATTTGTACATTATATTACAATGTTCATAACATTGTACTATTATGTATAAATGATAAAGATAACGTTTGGCTTAAAAAAGTATAAGACCGATTAAAATGACGCTGAGTAGGAAAGAACGGCATTGGACCTGAAAAGACAGACAAATTAATATACTATTTTCTTTTAATAATATTTTGGTCCGTGGTTTTCTTGTAATAATTGTTGGTACCGGATATAAAGTCTTCAGTACGCACTTATGACTAAAACTATATTTTCGTTCCGCGAGGTTGGTCATAAAACTTGTCCAATGTTCAAGTCTGGAATATTGCTTGTAACAGTATAATTAGAGGAAGCAGCGTCGGGCGGATCATCGTACTCTCATGAATAATAACAACTTCGAGGTCGTCCGATTGTAATGCATGACAATTGCAAATACATTACCAACCATGGTGATTATCATCTTATTGCACCGGAATTGCACTGTTTAAATAACTGTTTCTAGGTGTGCAATTTTTACAAACCTTATTTTATTATTCATATTCGTATTATGGACCAAAATATATTTTTTTAAATTGATTAAATTGAATATTTTTTATTTCATTTTGTTAAAAATGCGTTTTCTATGCAAACAGGAAAGAGCGTTCACCCCTGCTCAATGAAGTATAATTGTCGTTGCATCTCTGCCGCAAGCAGGGCCATTTCACGAAATTATACTAAACCGTGTTACTGGGATTGTTTGGTCCTGACCCTGTATTTGTGCCATGAAATATCTGCATAATACTTCAGTGGCTTACTTTGAAGTACCTGGCAAAGTCATATATAAGGTCTAACAACTCATACCTGAGAGGTACATACTAATGCAACTAACCAGTGTATGTGACTGTGATTACATATTGCACTAAAGCTCCTTTCCTACATCAATTTCATTAAACATAATATTAAATAGGGTTTCGTAAAATATCCAAACTACATTTATAATTTTATTTATGTGAAAATTACAAACTGAAAAATGAGTATTAACATATTATTGCAGCTCATATACTTAAATT
>DWNE01005980.1:0-13467 GCA_018249875.1 Cecropterus toxeus | reverse complement strand
ATTGATTTTGAAAATTTTGATGTTGATCGACGATGATTTTATAAGTGAGGATATTACTATCATGTATAAGGTCTTTAACAGTAATTATATTCAATTGAGACTAGAGATTTTGAAACAGTAGAAACCCTTAGTGATTTTTATCGCATATATGGTATATTAGTTTCCTTCTAGTTTAAACGGTGATGTATAGTAACATTTCAAGATACACTCTAAGTTGAATCTTGACCTCGGATATTAAGTAAATTGATTCTACCTAAGATCATGACTATTCAACATCGGAAAAACCACATGTTCGATTGCTACCAAGTAAAAATCGCATAATTGATGGTACCGAGTGGGTTGAACATGATAGAATACTTTTAGTAACAGCAGTTAAACACTACTGTGTAGTGGTTTGAATGGTTTGGTAAGGGCGACATCCCTTTTTATTCTTGTGTGGGAAACCTTTGAAAGATAACCGTCGCCGTGTGAGTGACGTTGGGTTATGTGAGATTTTTACCGCACTAAAACATCCTCGGTGGCCGTCCTCGGCGCTGCGGAGAGTACTCTGAAATCTCCACAGTAACGCAATGACAGGCATAAGATACTGTAGGCCTATCCCGGTAATAGAGGGACGAAAGGAGACATACCTACTTTGTAAAGGCGTTCCAGCTTAGTCCTCAGGGATAGCAATGTACCTATCTGTTTCCGATCTCAGAAAATACTGTATTTTTATGATATGTTAATGTTCGGCAGTGGTCACATACC
Source organism: Cecropterus toxeus (assembly GCA_018249875.1). Lineage (NCBI taxonomy): Eukaryota > Metazoa > Arthropoda > Insecta > Lepidoptera > Hesperiidae > Cecropterus > Cecropterus toxeus. Next base: position 12,720 of record DWNE01005980.1, on the reverse strand, counting down.
ATCATTCGGACTACATGCTCGTTTAATATTTATTTTATACTATTTTATATAAAAATATATATAACAAAGTGAACAAAACAGTGTTAACTCGCTTCTTCACATAGTAAATTAACTTGTCAGCTAGTAATTCTCGATCCTACCTGGCGGCGCGCGAATCAATTAATCTGTCAATCCCAGAACCTACGAGTTGAAACAGAAATCAAAAGCGCTGCCTAGATTTTCATGCTCCTGTAGGAAAATGGAAGGCAATATTTGTTTAGAACACGGCGCCTTTACGTTTTGCAAAATAGAGTAAGAAGGTACATTTGTAGTACGATTACTAAAATAAAAAACCGGCCGAGTGTGAGTAGGACACGAAGGGCGATAAAAAAAACACATTTGTTGTATGGTAGCCGCCCCTAAAACATTTATTTTATATTGTTTTTATTTGTTGTTATAGCAGCAACAGAAATACATCATCTGTGAAAATTTCGACTGTCTAGCCATTGCGGTTCATGAGATCCAGCCTGGTGACAGACGGGCAGCGAAGTCTTAGCAATAGTGTTCCGTTTTTGCCCTTTGGGAACGGACCCCTAAAGAATTAATTTTACTTTACTTTACTTAACTACTATCTTTAATTATTTATTTATAGTAAATCGTTATATTTGCCTAAAAAGTCCTTTCTCTACCTGTTCGCATTAATGTCTCATCCGCGTATACGATGCCTAAAATCATGATTTACTTTTAAATTTTTGAAGGTAAACATCGAGTATGTTGTTGTTATAGTAAATAAACTAGTCTACAAACAATTAATATGATTAATACCTTATTTGAAATCAACCAATAACCTAGTATTGACTATATTTAAGTGTATCAGAACTAGCCTTGAAGGCCGTCGTAGAGAAAATCTCTCAAGAATTTGTTAATCCACCGCCGGAACTCCTGGCAATTCTGGCGGCGGCAATATGACAGATATTACTTTCTACTTAACTACGAAAAATGGACAAACATCCCAAGAACAAAACTAAAGTTATCCATTTAATAAAAAAACACAGCTAAAGTACATCGGATGACTACTTTTGCGCCACCCTATACACAAGTAGCACATGATTGCACAGTCCATCTGAAAATAAGAGGTGAATATCGCTCATGGTTCTATTACCAATCACATATACGGTAAGTTTTACCTCAGGTTGGTCAGATAGCTTGCTACTTTTAAGGACTAAGTCGGAATGTTTCGGATAACTGTGTCTCCCTTACCACACTCTACATACCGGGGCGTAGCTGCCGCCGTCTCTGCCGTATCATTTACACGGGGTCCCTGGCCACGGGGGCCCCCAAGTGCGTAAGCAAAATTTAATAAAAAAATCCCAAATTTCGAATTTGAAATATTTCTTTTAGTTTTATGCATATATTGTATATATTTTTCTTATGAGAGAAATCTTTACCCTACTTAAGGGCGCCCACAGATTGTTTTATACGTGGCCCCGCCACGGCACGCTAGACCACTGCCTACATACTAACACACAACAGTGTTTTACCCTGATATTATTAGGGTAAAATAGGTATAGTATCTCTGGAACCACCTTAAATCTACTTAAATCTTATAATATTAATATTTCTCCTGTCTACAATAAATTAATAAATCTCAAGTGCAAAGAGATTACTCCATCTCCGTAGCAATTTCAAAACACCTCCACACGTCGCGGACTGTTGACAAACTTTGGCAATCGAAGGAAAGTTTTCTTATTAAAGTAGAACTTATACTCCTCGGGACTCGTATTTCATCCTGCAATTTTTCATCTTGGAAATTTTATTTCTTTGTTGTATATTTGTACTCTCTCCGTACAGGATAATACGTTTACTGTTAAAGTTATCGGAACGTTAAAGTTAATAGAATCATTTTACTGTTAAAGTTATTTAAATGAAGTTTCATAATGGGGATTGCGTTGATGTAAAGAAATTATGACATAAGGAAAAAACGTTATGTCATTTCCATACGACGTTCTCTCTCCCTCTGTCTCTCTGTATTATTTACAACAGTTTACGTGCGTGCGAGTATAAATATTCAAGCAGACGATATAGAACCCCTATTCTATATGAAGTTGCTTACAAATGTCCATGGGCGGCAGTAACCACTTACCATCAGATGGGCTGCTTAATCGTTTGCTATTTCATATTTATAAAAAAAAATTAAATACTAATTAAATAACTAAAGCTGTCATTATACGTACAACTACCTATCTATCTCAGGACGTCTTACCTACCGGTCTCTCATATGCTACGGCTAAGTCGACATAACTGCGGTTCCTTGGACAAGGAGGTCCGGGCCTCGAGGGATACCCTCTTTACCAGGGCAATTCTCAAAGAGATTGAACACCTTCCGGATCCTTAACATTTATACATAATAATACAATGTTAATGAAAACATTGTAATATAATGTACACACGTAAAACTTTTGCATACTTACTGGTGCTCCATATCCTCTCTGGCCCTTATCGATGACCTCAGGTGCCATATACTGCAGCGTGCCCGCGAAGGTCTCAGTAGAAGGGCACAGGCCCGCTAGTCGCTTGGACGTTCCGAAGTCAGATATCTTCACGACACCACTGTATGTATTCACCAGGACATTGTCGCCTTTGATGTCACGGTGTACAATCTTCTGATCGTGTAGGTATTTGAGACCTGCAATAATTAATAAAGAAATTAGACTATATACTTTTCAATTACTTCTGATTAAATAAAGTAACGCTTTCCAGTATCTACATTCATAGCTTCACCATCGAACTTTGACTTGGGTGACATAAATGTTTAAACACGAGTTCATAAACGACAAAGCGCAGTATAGAAATTCATCATTTAGATGTCTGCATGGCCAAGAATCAAACCCGGAATCTCAGCACCAGACTTATAAACCATTAATATTAATCTGTTTAAGTTAGTATTAAAACATTTCAATGTAAGAATATTTAATGTCCAATTACCTTCTAAAATTTGTTTTGTATAGTAAGCTATAGTTGCCTCGTTTTCTTTCAAAGGACCCCATTTGGACCGCAGGAGTGCAGACAAAGATCCTCCGGGAACTTGTTCCATGAAAATCTTGAAGTAGTTATCCTCTGATATTGATCCCAGATACTAAAAGTAACATGACAGACATTTTAGATCATCATCTACTAAAACATGTTTTTATCAGATTATCTTTCTTGGATGACTTACCGGATCTAACTAGTCATTTTTAACAAGATGTAGAATGTTTTGAAGCTAAACAACATACAATTTGGATTCTAGGCCAAACAACAGTCACACTGCCAAGCAACTATGTATTTTGCCATCTACAAAAACCCGATCCCCGTCAATGAAAGGCAAATCTTTCTTCAGACTTCCCTAAACAAAGTGGCATATATATATGTCAATGAAAAAGCCCAATACCTGCACAATGTTCCTGTGGCGGAGTTGCGAGTGCAACAGGATCTCCTCGTGCAACGGCTGCACGTCCCCGAGGTTCTTCTCCGGGATCTCCTTGACGGCGATGCGCACCTGCGTGTTGAGGTCGCGCGCCGCGTACACCACGCCGTACGTGCCCTTGCCGAGCACCACGCGCTTGTTGCTGTCGTCCAGCTCGTACTCGAACTGGGGACATGGTATTGTTTGGCAAATGTTTTTTGTATGTGGCAATTGTATTGTCCAAAGGTGTGTTGAGCAATGACGTGTATGTGTGCGCTTGTGTATACATGATATATGGGCGTGTGTGTTCGTTTGTCAGTGATTCGGTGTGTGTGTGTTTACGTGCATATATGTGATTGCCATTGTAATATTCCGACTGAAGGTGATGTGATAAAATATTATTTTATTGAGGTGTTCTATTTACATCAAGTATAAGCAAAGCATTTATGACCATTGCAAAGGAACCCTAGTAATTTTGCATGGAGTTCTGAGATGAATATTGTAGACGTGCAGCGAATGCACGTCACTGAGGCTCTTCTCTGGCATATCCTTGTTCAGTTCGTATTCGAACTGGACGGTATTATTTAGCAAATGTTTACAGCGTGTGCCAATAGTATTGTTCAAAGTTATAGTATGCAATTGCACGAGTGTGTGATGAACACAATAACATGAGTGTGTTTGGCGTGTTTTTAAAAAACTAAGTGATTGAGTAACGCGCATAGGTGCTCTTTAACGAATCAAGGGTAGCTGCTATTATTTCTTGGGCGTGGCCAATGTTATTAAGAGTGTGAGTGGTATGCTTGCGGGCGTTTGTGTGTAATGTGTAGAAACATGCGACTGTATGTGTGTTTAACATTGGCGACCGTATAAAAAAGACAGGATGTTTACTAAGGTTTATTACGAATTCAACGTGCTTTAAAGGCTGTGGTAACAAAATATCTTTTTCGATGCCTTCCATTTTAATTATCAAGAGAAGCAACATATTTGTGATAAATTTCAAATCGAATCAATTACTATACGGACATTAGGTGGGTTGCATTATTTTTTGCTTCTTCTATTGCATAAAAAACAGCAATCTGATCTAAAAATGTTTTAAAACATTATTTTTGTTTTTAAAATCTATTTTGATTTAAAGCCATATACAGACTACAGGAATGCAATTGGCAATAAGTACATAATACATAAGGTCTCATAGAGTACGATTTATAATTGACCAATATTTGTAACGTAACCATACCTTCAACTGGTCTTGCATGACACTGGTATCCAAATCGGCAACTTTTTCATGGTCGGCTGTCAACTCTCCAAGCAGATCGTACAAGTGCTGCCGAAACGCTTGCGACGGCAAGAATATTTGAAAGTCGTCGGAATTCTCGCTCACGTACAGGAACAGACATCGCTCGTCACGTTTGTAGAGACTTGAATAGGTAGGTTTCATTAAGTATCAATGCGTCTCAGAAATATTAATAGGGCATCTAACATCTAACCACATTTTAGTATCTCTATGATAATAGCGAACATCTTTATTTTATCTTTATTTAGTTTACCTTTAAATGATATTTTCATTGTAACAAAAATATTAAATAAAAATAAATAGTGTTAGCAATAAAGATACCATAACTTTTATGAATTATAGCATCTCTTTTAATCATAATAGGCAAAGACAAAGACAAGAACATAAAAACTCACATCCAACACAAGCGTCTACGCTTATTATTTGGATTCTCATTTGGCATTTTTTCTAGATATAGCTGGATACGGAGATCGAAATGATTGCTAAGCAAGGAAATCTAATATATTGATTCATATGCCGGACTATCTAGATTGTAGAATATGCAATCTGTAAAATAAACGTTTGGGAACATACCTGTAAGTCCTTATCATATCGGAGGTGAAGAGCCAGCGGTGCACCTGCCGACACTCGCCACGCATGGAGTCTAGGCACAGGTTGAAGATCTCCACAGACTTTTGCTCGGCACCCATGTTTACGTTCACGTATGACGGCATGTACACTTTTGTTGTTTCTAATATAAGTACCTGGAAATGTAAGTCATTTTAAGGTGATAGTAGAAGAGATGACATTTAGATGTTAAATGTCTTGTTTATTTGTCGTTAAATAGTCATAATAGTCTTATCAACGCTATAAGTTAATCGTGGTCGCTGAAGAGTTAAGAGTTTATTAGCGTTCTTTTGTTGTTTTCTTGAAGAGTTAAGAGTTCGTTAAGCGTTAAGAGCAATAAGAACATTTTAACAGTTAACAGAAGTGTATAAGATAGTGTTAGTTAAAGCCATACAAAAGGTTATATATAACTTAATCAGTCCAACCAACACATCAACAAAGAGCTCTAGGGAAACTTTCGAGCTGTAATATTTAATGTTCGTTACAAACGCTTACTGGGTACAATGACGACTTAACAGTAAATATATTGTTTATTTGTGTGCCACAATCTATAAAAGTTAGAAACAAAATAGTCTTCATTGTGCAAGTTTAATAAAAAAATAAAGTAATAGTTCGTAACTAAGGCTAGGGCAAATTATAAGCATCTAAAATACGAAATATATAACGTTGCACTTACGGGAAAACGAATGATGTTCTCACAGGTGGTCTTAGTCGCTTCCACAAAGAATTCCATCCAGAATGAAAATACTTGCTGTTCTGGTGAAAAATCTTCACTTTTTTTTCTAAACCTGTAAGCACGAAACAGATAAGACAAAATCTTAAATTTCTCTCGGACCTGGGGATATTTTAATGATAGTAGAGGTTTAATTAAATTGAAGCCTATTGGTTACATTATAGTCATGCATTTATTATCACTGCAAGTCGTAACACGAAAATATTCAAACTACAAGGTAAGCATTTTAGTTATCCAAATAGCCATATGGTTCCGTCATGATCAATTAGAGTTCCATGGTCAAATAAAAATAGGAACCTCTGCCATACAACATACTTCTTTCCTACAGTGTTAAATTATAATGCATATTACTTTTTGTGAACAACATCGATTTTTGTATTTACCTGTCAATTAATTCAATATTTCCTATAGTAGACTTCAGGTACCAATTAGGTGGTTTGAGCTTAAACATACATTCGGCTGCTTGGATGGCTTTCACATAGTCCTGTGCCAGCACTGAGATCTCGAAGAAAGTTGCCACATCCCAGTAATCCTTCAGGGATGATAGACTGCCTTTTTTACCTATTAAGTGATTCAAAATCCTACCTGAAAATTGCATTACAAAGTTTGATAAGGGTATCCGTTTTATCCGTCGAACAACATAATATATTAATATATACAATTTATATAGGAAACCGTGTGAAACAAATATTATTAGGTATTTTGAATATTTTACGCTTATTATTTCAATGACATACATGTATTATATCCTTATGTTTTAGTGCGATACTTCATGTGCATCAATAGATATATATTCGCATAACAAATGTAAATACTATGTTTTTATTATATTACACTTACCAATATGTTGTAACTCTTGAGAATCCTTAAAATCATTCCCAGCTATAACTAATAATGTTGCTAAATTAATTCCTGCGTATTCATTGGGCTGCACTTCAAAACCTTGTCTGTACCTAAAAACAAAATTAATTTCATAAGATACAGTATATAAAAATACTTCTTTTCTGTATGTTTTATCTTTTTGTCTGTCTGCGGTAAAAGATTACCGCTTATACAGCTTATTACCCCTAGCTTATATTAGCTCAACGTCTACTTTAGACCTATGTTATGGTCTACTAAAATCATAAGCTAATATAACCTTTAAGTTTAAAAAGGCTGTGTATGTATATGTTGTAATAGTTGGGAGTTTAACTTGTAAAATATAATCTCTCTTTTCGATTAACATTGACTTACCAATGGATAGCATTATTCAAGCTCTCTGTATCGGAGTGTAGAGATTCGACAAACTTATCTTTATAAATACGACCGCACAAACATAACATATCTGGGAACCTATTCTCTTTCTTCTCCAAAGCTTTTACGCACACTTTCAAAGCATTTTCTCGGTCACCCTCTTTGTTTCTCCTGAAAAAAGTTTGTAACATTAAATTACAGGAAATTTTTAAAAATATATCCACGAAAACACTGTATATTTCAAAACATAAGGGCACAAGGACCGAAAAGACATAAAAAATAAAAAAGCTACAAGAATTCTAAACTTGCTTGCATGCTTAATTAAAATGTAGAGGTTATTTTGGAAAGACTTTTTACGTCTTAAAAAATAAGTCATAAAATCGATAACCGAACGAATTCTGCCTGAACAGCAACGATCAGGCCAATAGACCTATGATAATTAACTCACCTATTCATAGCAAACGCGTACATAAACCTAATAATGGGCATGTTGACGTAATTCTTCCTATTCATGATCGTTTTCAAGTCGTCCACGACCTGCACGATGGCATCGTAGTCCTGTATCTCCCTATACGATATGAGCATGTTGAGTATCGTGTCCCCGGAGAGTACGGCCGGATCGTCGAGACGACGGCGCATAGCGTGTAACACACTAGCGAGCTCCTGCCCGCTGTATATCTCACGGGCTTTTCGCAAATCAGATAGGAACTTCTCTTGAAGATGGGCTCTGAAAATTTATAATCGTTATATAAAAACAATCAGGCATCGTGTGTATTTGTATCGCGAAAGTTAAAAATTGCTCGAACGATTCAAGTTTTTACTTTCACTTAGGTATCTAAGAATGTTTTCATAAATTTTGAAGTCGAAGTTCTCGGGAAAGGACGAAACGGGTTTTTTACGAGAATGCAATAGCAAACGAGCATGCAGTCCACCAGATAGTAAGTGGTTACTGCCGCCCATGGACTTCTGAATTAGATGATAGATGCGTTGCTACTCCCGAGGACAGAGATGGTCGCCTCATATAAAAGTGAGCCGGCAAACACACCCTTCCACCGAAACGCAATAACTGCTTCACGCTAGAAATAGGTGTGTCGGTGATACTTCCCCGGTCGAACTACATTGGTTCTACCACCTACTACTAATTTACTGCTAAGAATTTACAACTTTTTTATTTTCCTAATAATTAATAGTTCATATACTTGTTATCTCGAAGGTCTCGGAAAAAGATGGAATGGGAATTTACTACTTTTCTTTATTTCTCTAATACTTAATATGTGTTTAGCTCACAGCAAAGATTTAGGTAGTAAGATATAATTATATTTATCAAATTTAGCAAATTATGTATTAAATGCATTATATTGTCACCTGAGACATATTAGACGGTTTAGTTTGTTTAAAACTGTTCTGTTTGTATATGTACGGTAGCTGAGCATCAATCTACTCTAATGTAATGATTTGTACTTTGCCGGATCACACATTTTTTACGGTAAATCTAATAAATTTAAGACTAGTGTGTAGGTTTGAAATTTAATAATCAATAAGATGTAAATCTATGTTTTAACTATATGACATTTATAATGTGACTCATATTTCAAGAATAAGTTAACACAGAGACCAATTAATATGCAAATGTGTCGTTCTTATTTCCACGTTGATATTTTTTGTTATTATTTTCCTCGTCGGGTGTACGATTTAGTTAACTATATTGATTACCTTGCACTATATTTATTTTATATTTTTTTCCACTCTATTTGAACAGAATTGTCTTTGAATGTTACATTCCTCTTTTCAAGGAAAACATATCTCATTAACATAACATAATAATAATCATAAACAATTATTGAAAATGATACAATGGAAACGCCTCTCTCAAAAATTGACAGTTCTACTCTTCAGGCCTCTCATACTCACTTCGTTTGAACCTCAACATCTTGTAGGATATTTTTAAGCCTGAGCGTGAGATGCTGTTTAGGATCTGTGGTTTCCTCTCCTTTAAACTTAGTAGCAGCAGGGTTCGTCGTGACACAGGTACCGGCTTCCGTCAGTTTGTACGATACGAAGAGGAAATTGGGAAGAGATATCTGTAATAAAAATTATTCAATTAACATAGTCATAATGATTGAAACTTATGAGAAAAAATGATAAATGCTATTTGAAAATAATCAGCTGAAAAGTTTAAAAAATAGCATCTTTTTTTTAACCAACTTCAAAAAGAAGGAGATTCTCAATTCGTCTGTATTTTCGTCAGATTGAAGTAGCAAACGAGCATGCAGTCCATCTGATGGTAAATGGTTACTGCCGCCTATGGACATTTTGTAAGCAACTTCATATAGAACAGGGGTTCTATCTGAAGTCGATCACAGATGCGTTGCTACTCCCGAGGACTGACTTGCCTTATAGATGAGTGAGCCGGTAGATAAGTAACTTAACATCAATTAACATATATATAATCTACCTCTCTACATCCATTACAGAAAAATACAATATAAAGTGTTTTATTCCCTACATCCTGGGCATAGCTTGTTAAAGGGGAGTCCAACTGTCGTCGTCGGTGAAAAAAGATCGGTGTCTAGTTTTTGAATTGTTTTCTAATCCGACGTTAAGTATTAAACTTATCAACAAAAAAACTCCCGTTAGTTCGAAAAACCTTTTTTTGCCATGTTTATTGCTTCGTTTGCTAGCTTCTTTAGTTTTAATTTAAGAGTCAGGAACACTAAATCTACCGCTGATATTTCACTGTCAACTCTGCCCTAGACACCCAGTAATAGGCCAACCTGTATCATCAATAGAACACACTAGGGTCATAATTCAATAACGCCAGGTACACGACTCACACACGTGCGTCTGTGCAATTGAGAAATTGAGAGTAATAACTATTGAGACATTGTCATCCAAGGTCTGATAACTGCGCACATGCAAGATTATCTAGGATATTTTGTTATGCACTGAAATAGTTCAATACCTACATGAAAAAAAACGAATATTATAAATGCGAAAGTTTGTGAAGATGTGAGTGCATTTGTTATTCTTTTCACGCTAAAAGTCGGTCACATTTCGCTAAAATTTGCCACATAGTTTGATCTTAATATGATCTCACCATCATACAGGATACATATTGCCATGGTATCTACTATATCTACCATGGTATCGAAGCAGGCGGAGCCGCGAGACTTGGATATTCTCGCGGCTATTTCATATTCAATGATTTGGATTCAACTTGCACTTTGTTATTTATAAAACAGGATCTGTCGTCAAATAACTTTCTTTATTAGGGTTCACGAGCATTTAATCCGCTAATATAAAGTGGTCACTGCCGACCTTATATCTGTAGTAAGCACCAGGATTGAAATCCAACCTAAATCCCTAAGGACATAATGCGACCCCTGAGGACTAAGTTGGAATTCCTTGTTTGTCGCGCTTTCAAAAAGAGCTGAACACAGTAAGGCTTAAAATTGCTGGGAATTTTAAAAAACTATAGGTACACCTGTTATATTTTGTATCATACATCAGCATTACAACATTATGAGTAATACAACAGTAATAATTACAACAGTATGAGTAAAAAACTAATGAAAATACGAGCATATGAAATTTCTCTGTAATTTTGAGTTACAACTTGTATTACTTAAGGTATTGTGCAATCATATACAACGAAGTTATGATAACAAGTATGTTTCAGCATGTGTACTGTTATAGAAGTAGATAATATATCTAGAAGATACTAATCATATCAATTACATAACTATTTGTAGCTTCTGTACGTAAGTATGACTAGGGTTGTCAACAACACTTTAAAATAACTTATCCATAACGTAAATATTTTATTTTCGACTATGTATATGAACTTTACTTTTTTGTAAAAATATTTTTTGTAATTCTTAATATGTTCATGACTGTTGATCTTTTGCATGGATCGATAAATACTTCACTAGATCTGAACAAGAAATTTCATAAATAGTGAAAAAATTTTTAGTATATGCCAAAAGCACACAAAAATACATTATATAGCAATAAAAACATGGATCTCAAAGACACTTATTGAATTTTTAGACATTGATTTTGCTATTCCCACCATGCATTACATTTTTTGGGCAAAAAAAAATAAAGGCAAAAGAAAGTTAAGATAAATAGTTCACAATAGTCTGCTACCAATAGGTATGATGGCATATTTATTAAACTGTGGTGTATGTACCACTCATGTCTCTTCTCACATTGGATATGTACATGTGCAAAATAACACAACAATATGATACCATATACCATCAACACATCTATTACTCCAAAAAGGACCACCTTGATTTATATGAGAGTTATTAAATCGTGACAACAATACCAGGATTTCTGCTAAAAATTGTCTAATACTAAAAACAAATATGAAAGTAATCGTAGAAACGTAATATAATAAAAACCGGCCAAGTACGAGGCGGATTCGCGCACGAAGGGTACAGTACCATTATTTATATAAAAACGTTTTTTTGTATGGGAGCAATTAATTTTTTATTTTATTCAGTTTTTATTATTTGTTATAGTGGCAACAGAAATAAATCACCTGCGAAAATTTCAACTGCCTAGCTATCACGGTTTATGAGATACAGCCTGGTGACGACAAACGAACAGACGGACAGACGAGTCTTAGTAATATGGTTCCATTTTTATCCTTTAGGTACGGAACCCTAATAAATCAAGAGGAAGCATATTATGCTGAATCATCCGTAAACAATATAATTCCTGTATATTCATTCAAAATGGATAGTCCACGTGATACTATCATCCTGAGAATGGCATGTTCAGTTCAATCACCCTATTGTTGAATTATTACTGTAATGACACTCATAAATTGGCTGTGAATGGATGCGACAGATTGCTACAATATAATAAAGCTATACCAATCTATCTAGTAATGAGTATGGGAATATCACATACTGAACAACATAAAAAACATTTGCCCGCAGAATTCAATATGGTACAGGTGCATGGTTACAGGTGGTAGAACCAACGTAGTTCGACCGGGGAAGTACCACTGCCACACCTAGCAACGCATCTTTGGTCGACTCCATATAGAACCCCTGTTCTATATGAAGTTGCTTACAAATGTCCAGCGGGCGGGCGGCAGAAACCACTTACCATCAGGTGGGCTGCTTGCTCGTTTGCTACTTCATATTTATAAAAAATATATATAGTTTTATCATAGGCAAATCATATAACTCAAAAACATTTGCCCTTAGAAAACAATTTACAATTATTATAGGTAACTGAGGACATTAATAGTAATAAGCATTTGATGACCCGCGTGGCGGAGCGGTCTCTATGCAGGTCTGACACGCAGTGGTTTCCAGGTTCGATCCCCGGCCAGACTGACATCTGAATGATGAATTTAGATTTCTGTTCTGGGACCGAGAGTTAGTGTATTCGACTTTGTATACATCCATG
>DWNE01005979.1:0-13469 GCA_018249875.1 Cecropterus toxeus | reverse complement strand
GTTGCTTACAGGTGTCCATGGGCGGCAGTGACCACTTACCATCAGGTGGACTGCATGCTCGTTTGCTACTTTAATCAGATAAAAAAAGTAGTACTTGGTTGGGGTAATTAATATTTCCTTTTACGTTTTAAATAATTTTAAACGAATAACAATCAATAGTTGCAAGTAACTTTTAGACATACATTTTACTTTACTTTACTTACTGCGATCTAGGAACTTTCTTCCTATAAAAAATGTCTGATCTGTTTTCCCAAATAAGTTAAAACATATTTTTATAATGAAATCGCAATGTAAAATTAAATTTTATAAACAAACTATGGTACGTGTAAGACAAGGTACATTATTTGCATAGGAACCTATGTTATTGTCAAAAATGAAACATGCTCGTGTAGTTTTCATCGAATTGTTGGATTTATTTATAGTCTAGGTATACAAAAAAGAAATAATAAATTCCGTCTATAAACTTACATCTAAAGTTCTACCCCCATTGACGTATTTTATTTTATTTCAAATTGTTTTATTTCAGAAATGCTTATCACTAGGTTTACAGGAATAACGTTAACAACGTGTTATAGTACACTTATGTTTTTCTTTATGTGTATCATGTTGGTTGCAGATTACTCGGCAATTAAAAAGATTTGATACTTATGAAGTGTGATGCATTCATTCTTTGATAATACGCAAGTTATTTTATGTCAGATTTTCTTAGATTTCGAGTCTATTATACCTTACAGATGTAATACGAGATATTTGTATATAACGAACATTTATGTACACTCTTTCACACATGTGTTGAGATATGATATTTTGATCCATCGAAATTTATTACTAACTTAGAGAAACGAAAGTTGACTTATGATCATGATTTCTTCGGTTTCAATGATCTCCGCTCAATAAGGCTATTGTTGGATAGAGCTTTAACTAAATGAAGGCGTGACATCGTAAATTGACTAAATAGTACTTCCTGACACATGGAAATGAAATAGCTATTCAAATTACGATTATAACTGATGTGCGTGGCATTATATACGATGAAGAATAGAAAATATTCCTTGGAAGAATGGAAGGTGTCTAGTGTGGGACGATATTTGTGACACACTGCCTTATTACTTGTTAGTGGTAGTTAGTATTATCCATTTCAAGGCAGTGGCGACTGGCGACCGATGGTGAATCAAATCAAATGTTTATTTGTTATAAAGTGTAGTACATACAATAGGTCTTATACTTAAATTACAGCCGTGTACACTTTGTCAGTTACCTGACATACAAATATATTTGTATTAATTATAAATAAAATCTCAACTCACAATTGTTCAAAAAATAAAATTAAATAATCTATAATTACATCTTGATGTCAATTATATAATTTGATAGATTTGAGTCATTAAGAATGTCAATGTAATTTTGGAATTTGATTATGTAATTATATATGTGTGAAAACTGCAAGTGTCAGAAATATGAAGATCATATTAAAAATATACATGGGTATCTCTATCTGTATTTGGCATAGAAACCTCGGGATAGTGGGGACCTAAAATGTACAAATTTTTCATTACAATATTTTTGATGTGTAACATATATAGGTAAACCTGATTGTTGGCGTGTCGATGCTTACGTATATTTATTTTAGCGGCATCTTTTATACATTTTCGGAACTATTAAGTATCGAACAAAAGTAAGCAGGCTGCAGTGTTAGTTCAACTTAATGCGGGGTATTGTTCGAAAGCTGTATTTTCATTATATATTTAGTCCCTGTCACAATTTTGTCTTTTATGCATATTACTTGTACGAACACGGTATTTCGCATCCGACGTCCCGTAACGGCAATTTGTTTCATACACTCCCACTGAATCAAAATATCGTAAGAGTTGGTAAAGCCGTCAATCTCAGTGATGAGCAGCAGCAATTTCGAACGATACATTAACTGTGATCACTAACACAAGCCGTTATTACTAAAATACGTTGGTTTATGTCCAACTAAAACTAAGGATTAATGAATCTATAGATATCTATAATTTGCAATCATATTGTATCAGATAGATTCCGTTCCGTTTGTTATCCAATATCATAAAGAAAAGCTTTTGCATTTCCGAACACAAACAATTCTGCGGAACTACCCCATTCTCGTATACAACCTTCTTCGCACCTGATGCCAGCAACATTTGGTTTTATTGTCCTTGTCAGCTTTATTTTCATAGCCCATTGTTTTGCTTTGAGATGTGAGGTTTAAAATACGATCAGTTGTAGCTGACATACTCACCATACTTTATGATATAATCAGTTGGAACTATCACTAAGTATTTACACGTTATTACTTTTTGGAAACAAAGACGTTTCCAAACATTAAATATTTGTATGTATGTATAATAATTATTTCAAAGATGCCAAAATTTTGTAACAGCATTTAAATAAACTTTGCCACGAGTCATGCTGTCCGCTTTTTATAAAAAATAAATAAAATGTATTACCTAACTATTAACTTAAGTATTCATTTTAATTTAAGTGGAAATTTCATATTGGCTTGAATTCAGTTTGGATTGAATAATAACACAAATCAATAACGCAAATTTAACAGGATTAGAAGGCCATTAACCACGGCATAGTTGGAGCACTAAGATATCGATTCTATGCCTTTCTTAAACAAAACTGAATCTTAAACATAACATAACGATGCATTTTACAACCTTTCATGATGAATAATAAAATGTAACATTATCTGACACAAGACATTCCCCAGACACAGTACAATGTACACCGTACCCCGCACCTGAGCACGGATATTTGTTTTTATTGTGTGCGGAAGGAAATCTGTTACTTGTCAGATTTACTTCCTTCGCTGGATGGTAAGTACGTTTTGGGATGCTCAAGCCCATGATTAACATTGATACTTATTGTAAGTTTGTTGTTATGTTTAAAAAAATGCCTTTTAAATCTATAATACTCTTTTAGATCAATTTTGCTTGGGTTTTCAAGGGAATGGAAGCCGGCTGACTTAGCTGAGGAAATCATCCTAGTCCTCAAGAGTGATAGTGCATTTATGGTCTATTTTATTTAGAACCCCTGTTTTATACATATAGAACAGTATAGACGTATATAACCAATTATGGAATTGGCTACAGATGTTCATGGGCGGCAATGTACATGTAACGTCAAGTCGATTTCATTCATAAATAGCTTTAGTTATCCACACAAGTATACTATTATACTCGTATTATTATAGTTAAGGAAATGTTCGCAAACGCCGGGCGCACCTGAGCCACGTATTTGCTTTTATTGTTCGCGACGTGACGCGAATGCGGGCGACGTGTCGGCTCTGTGGCGCTGTGCTCCGAATTCTCTTAGAGATGTTCTCCTGGGAGGGAGGGTTAAAGGGGAGATATTGAAATGGAAGATACTGATTAAAAATGTAGCTTTAACACAAATAATTGGGTGACTTTACATATCGACAGGGCAGTCACTAGGGTCATTTCATCTAATTATAATTTAAGTTTGAGTAAGGTTGTAAATATTTTAGTTAACCGTAATTTATTGAAAAATGTATATTTAAATATGTTTACATCGATAAGATTACATAAAACATCAATGTAAGAGATGAAGATTTACATTTAAATTTTTGGCCAGCTATAAGATAAATTTTATACATTTTTATTTGTGCTAAAATTTCAATAGTTACCATTTGTATTATATGAATGTTTTATCTTTTTTGTTGAATTAATTTTTTACACCTAAAATACATATAGGTATAGAACATTGAAATATTGAAATTAATTCAATAGCTTTATACTTATACTTAATACAGTTTGGATTATAGGAAAAAGAAACATATTTTCAGTACATAATTCAATGTATTAAAATGCCATTTCCTTATATTGCCGTCACCAAAATTACAACATAATGTTAAAATAAGGGGCTAGCTGACTTTCAGGAGAAGAGTATTAACATAGATCAAATCCATTTTACAAAGCTATGGTCAGTTAATACAGAGTTCCAGTAACGCTGGAGACCAACAAACAACCTTTTATAATTTATAAATAATCAGTACAGTATTACATTTACTAATAACGTAGTTCTATATACCTAATGTTACGGATTTTAGTCACATTATTCTTTCATGAAAAAAAAAAACAAAAGGCAAACGCTCCAAGCTTATAGCTTAACTGACTACTCAATTAGACTAATTTTTTTTGTTATGTGTAATAATGCTCTTGATACTCTTTTGTATGAAATGCACTCTGAAATTGGCTCGTTTTTGGTACATATGAGGTAGCAGCCTATAGACAACTGTTATCTTCGTTTCGATTGCGATTTATCTGAAGTCTGTCCCAGTTTTGTTGCTACTCTTTAGGATTGAGATGATCGCCTCTGATATAAATGGACCAACCATACTGCATCGAAACGCAATAATTACTTCACGCTAGAAATAAGTTCCCTTGTCAAACCGGATTAGGTCTACAACCTGGCATGATAGACAGATTTTAAGATTTATAAACGGTTGCGCGTTGATATTGACATTGTCTCCAGCGGAGCTAAAGTTTAGACCTCAGACATGACCTCCTCTATGATGGTCTCCATGTCCGGTGCCCACTTGAGCGCGTGGATCTTGGTGCGGAAGCACTTAGCGATCTCCAGCACCTTGGAGCAGTCGTCGGTGATGCCCGCGTGGGTTTTCTCGCACTCGTGGATCATCGTCACCAGCTGCTTCGCTGTGTCGTCATCTGGAAATATTTATGTGAAACATCTATACCATGGAGCTCCTATATATATATATATATATACTACGATATGCTTTAGCAGGGAAACCTGTTTGTTGACTTGCACAAAAGTTGTCACCCGAAGTTCTTTGGCAATTTTATTTCATAAATGTTAATCTTTACTTTTGCTTTTGGATTGTTTAATTTGATGCCTATTTATTAATAACAAAGGAAAACTGTAAAATATCGCCCTTTTCAGAAAAATCAGCATCTTCTGCTTGATAACTTGAAAGTTGACCGTCTTTAAAGTTATCTTATGTTGCTTATGATTTATGACATCAATAGTTTTATTATATTATATGCCGAAAGCGCGTATATAATTTAGCCACATTTGTCACCCATGTGATACCTAATCGACTTTATAACATTATCCACATTATGATACTTACCAGCTCCATGGGCCTTAGCAAACTCCTGGGCTTTGCCGTGATGCAGCATCATTTCATCAGTAACGAGGTCGTGTTTGGACGCCATGCACATGATAGCGCAGCCAACCTCCCGGTTCACCAGCTCGTATTCTTCGCGCCAGAAGTTGTAGAAGTCTTGCATTATGTGGTCGCCCAGGTTCAACTGAAAATTATATTTACATAAATTCTTCTTGCTTCACGTACAAGCTTCGTAGTGCCAATAGGCTTGCTTCATTGTTGATCATAAATAACTAATTTGAACATCTTGTATTCAAGCCTAGTGTAAATTTTTTGCAAGCCCTTGAAAACTATACCACACTACATTGTTGTGTCATGGTAAAATTAGCTTAATCTTTACAAACTGTAAAATAATCGAGATAATTACCTGAGGTAGCAATGCATCGTCGTTAAATAAAACTCCTGCCTTAGTTAGGTTAGGGAACGAATGACCATTTACATTACTCCATTACTATGGATTTTTTTGTATAATTAAAATACATTTGAGGTACTTACATCCTGTTTACATTCATTCAAAACCTTAGAGAAACCTGTTGTCAATTTTTTCATAATTTCCTGCGAAGTTTTGGCTCTATCCACATTCAAAGCCAGAGATATGATGCAAATAGCGATCAGTCGCCATTTTGTGTTTGCCGCCATCTTATGCAGCTCTAAATATCCTTACTGTAGTATTCTTATTTTATATTCTCCGAGAGACACATCAGATTGTTAAGAAGGGTTGCGACTTATTTTTAAAAGGTTCCGTATAAATTACCTGTTTCATAAATCTATTCATATTATATATACTGGTAGAAATGGGTATAGAACCATAGGATGCTTCCATATATTAAGTATTTAGTAAGAAGTACTTTTTTATTATTTCGATATGTTAATGAAAATCTTTTATAACTTTATCTCAAGTCTGTAAGGATCTTCAATTAATTCATAATTATGAGATGACTTGTTATTATACAATTAAAGGCTTTGTGGACGGATGTGTTAATTAGTCGCTTGTTTAATTGTAACTGAGCAGGGTTGGGAAGATATAATTTAACAGGTTCTTCCTTTTTATTAATTTTCGTCTGTCTATTAAATTTTAATTAAGTTAAATCTTCAGTTTTTTTAAATAATAGATACATAAAGGAACCTACTCAAACCATGTGATCATTTAAGTCGGGGAACGGGGCTGTAGAATATGCTATGCTTGGTCAGGGGGAGGAGGGATGGGGTGTAGGTATTCGCTACGTACTCACTAATCACGTATTTCGTACATAATCTTTTTTTAATGTGTAGTTCAAAAATGATGCGCAACTTTACCTTTCTGTTTTATAGATCTTAAGCCGTATTTAATAATAATAACGTGAAACTAAAGGGTGAGATGTCCGCTTATATACGGATGATCACCAAGGGAGGCTAGTCTGAGCTTGTCAAAAATGTCACGTGGTGCGAGTACGTTCCCAAAGACAAGACTTATTGTCTTGATTTAGTAAACTTTTAACGTGGGTTATTTTATGTGCAGCTAAGTACTGAGAATTGGAATGAAATGATTAATAAATTGTGGATTGATATAGTGAGCATTGGCTTTCCTAATGCTAGGGAAGCTGTGACAGCTGGCTCTCTGCATCACATTGGTGATGCCCATGATCTAATACTGCCCAGAACCTTTCGAAATGTAGTAATAAATGTATGTTCATTATACGATGATACCCCTAACCCGACCTCAGTCAATTGTACTTTGTTAATATGAGTTTACAGTGCTAATTAAAATCGTTCACCGTGTAATTAAGGTATACTTCTAATAATACGGTATTAAATGGTTTTAAACTATAATTATTGTAACGATTCCCGAGTCGTGTTCTGTGGAGAATTTACGTTACGGCATAATCATAAGATCTCGACATTATTAGATTTGAAATATTTTAATAAAATAAAATAATAGTAATGACTCTATTTTATAAAATAGAAGAAGCAAAAGGTAGTAGAACTCTTTGTGGTTTGACTCCGGAAGCACCAATGCCACACTTATTATATATAATTATCCGAGGCATTAAACATAACATAAAACATAAACATAAACGCATTCTACACTCATAGCCTCCACAGTAGGATTTTCTTCTGTGTCGTGGGTGCCATGGGCACACAAAGACGAATACACAAACACCCAGACCCGGATCAGAAATCTAAACACATCGTTCTCATTTCTGTCTGGCCGGGAATCGAACCCGGGACCCACTGCGCATCAGACCGGTATGATGACCGCTCTGCCACGCGAGTCCTCAAGCATTCCAACTTAATCGTCAGGGGTAACACACAACTGCGGCGAAACTCAAGTAAGACTTATCTGGGATTGATAACAGATGTCCATGGCCGACTACTTACCATCAGATGGGCTGCATGCTCGTTTGCCACGTCCGTATAAAAAACTTGCAAGAACATATAACCTGCAGCTGATTGACGCAGGAATTATTAAGCAGTGATATCCTAATGGTTGGAACTTGGCCTCTCATTCGAGTGTCCGAGTCTCAAACAAACCCTACGTATGCACTACTGTTTTTCCTACAATTATATGCGCATTAAAAATTAATTATCCCTGCTTTACGGTGAAGGAAACATCGTAAGGAATACCGCTCTTACAAGTTCTAAAAAGAAGTTCTCAAAGGTGTGCGAAATCTACTAATTAGCTCTTGGCCAGCACAGGGGAACTATGGCTCTTTCATTCTGGGAGAAAATTCGTGCTTAGCAGTGGGACAATAATAGGTTGAAGACGATAGCCTACATCTATGAGTCGGTTTTGCTCAACCGAACAAATATATACAAGTATGTCTGTTCCTGGATGCTATATAAAGAAGTGGGTAAAGACAGAAGACGTGTTTATGTTCGTACATAATAAATGCAAATTAGAAACAATGTTTGCACTTCTAGGAGTCTTTAATATTCAAGCCCTCAGTGAGGACACGGTTAGTATTCCTGTCCTGGCCTTTCTCAAATGGACCCAGGTCTTTGACCGTTCTGTGATAAATTACTGATATACCCTTTGATAACACCGTATTCCTCAGCTCTTTAAGCGTCTAATAAAAAAAAAAAAACAAATATCAACCTTCCTCCGCTCATTTTAAATTATTTAATTATGTATTGCATTGTGCAAGAAATTGTTATAGTTGATTAAAAGTAGAAATGTGTGTTATATGTGGTGATATGGTTAATGAAGAATACACTAATCCTAAGGGAAAATCTCATTTAATTTGAATTACTGTCTAAACGTGCATCTAGCCCAGATCGCTTTCGATGTAAAACTGCGAATAAAATGCATGTATAGTAAACAAGTACCGTCATGGTGTAAGAAAAATGCACTAATCCGGAAGGGAAACATCAATTAATTTGAATTACTGTCTAATCTAAATGTGGATCGAACCCGGACCGCTTTCCATTTGTAAGTGCGAATAAAATGTATGTATAGTAAACAAGTACAGTCAGCTACCTATTTTATTGCTAACAGCGTGAACAAACAACGGCAGAGTGTACAGGCACAAGGGGTTGCTAATTACGTATCGGGGCGACACAGGAATGTGTTTAGAGCGGCATTAACTCAAATGGCGACGAGCTCTCGCGGGATGTGTGTTTCCATATAACAACGACATTTTTTGCAAATTTCATTACTATGTGACGGGCCGCGTGACAGAATGGTTATTAAATCAGTGCGGAACCCATTGCGTGTCAATCGGCCTCAGCCAGACAAATATCTGAATGATGAATTTTGTTCTGGGTCTGGATATTTGTGTATGGTCTATCCACAGCACTCAAAACACAGCACTAAAAAACAAGAATCTAGAGTGGGATTATAAGTGTAGAAACCGATATAAAGCGTTATAACATAAGGAAATATTGTCCGGGTCAACGAAAGTTAAATTTTGTCTAAGGATGTTCTATTCGATACAATAAAAGGAATTAACGAAGTTCCATCCCATGTGTTAAATGGCCGTTTTCGTTCATGGATTATAGTAATCATTTATTTTTAATTTAAAAAAAACCCTAAGAAATTCAGGTGTCTATCTAAATTTGATCATATATGTATTATAAATACTATGGACTACGCCATAGTCTGAAATATTTAATATATTATACTTAATCTATACTAATATTATAAAGCAGTAGAATTTGTTTGGTTGAACGCGCTAATGTCAGGAACTACTGGTTTGAAATGAAAAAATATTTTTGTGTTGAATAGTACATTCATTGAGGAAGGCTATAGGCTATATAACATATATGTTTGTTTGTTCTTTCTTATGTAGTAGCGGGTGAAACCGCGTTGCATAGTTAGTATAATATATAATAACTATTTTTCACCTTTAGACAATATGGCCACGTCAGCTTTGACGTATAAAAGATTATCGTGACGTTTTGTTCAATGGAAACAATACGACCATAATGTAGGTAATCTTTATGTCGCGGAATTTATCTTCGTTACACACATTACGCACGCATTTGTCACTTCGCAAATCTGCTTAATAAGTTGTTTAGTGAGGGATAATCTATGTACTGTGCCCTATCCTTTATCTTACATGCGCATTTATTTATAAGCAGCAGGCTTAGTTTATTAATTTCGTCTCTTTTGATTTAATATTTCTAATTATCAGGGGATACGGGATAATACACACGGTAACTAAAACTTTAAATAAGTTTTATAAATAGCGAAAAAATATTGAAAATAGAAACCGAATGAATTAGTCAGTATAAAAGTGCATTTTTCGGAGGATTGTGTCCAGTCTTCATTTCCATTTCAATGGTCATTGGCGATCGTTTATTATTATATTGGGATTTGTAAGTAAAATCTTTAAGATGTGATGCCCACCAATCCGCCCTTGGTAATTATAAAAAAACTGTAACCTTATCTTTTCCATTCTACAATAAAACGGGTGCCCATTAAATAGACATATATACTCTTTAACTAAGAAGTATTTATAGAAATT
Source organism: Cecropterus toxeus (assembly GCA_018249875.1). Taxonomy (NCBI): domain Eukaryota; kingdom Metazoa; phylum Arthropoda; class Insecta; order Lepidoptera; family Hesperiidae; genus Cecropterus; species Cecropterus toxeus. The sequence goes on along the minus strand of DWNE01005979.1, from coordinate 3,347 downwards.
TGGTCCATATTTTATCTGACCCTTCTGCTATCGTTGTGGAAAATCCAAAACCCACCTTCAGTGTACACTTTATTGGACGCTATCCAAAGGCTGGTCGCTGCCCGCGCCGCGGCGTGACAGACAGACAGATTTATCGGCTCTCTGTAGTAAAAATGAGCTGTAATTAAAAATTCGCACAGAGCCATCTGTCGGTCGAATGGCGCGATACCTTTATTTACACAAATTAACGGTTCTGTTGCCCTCACTGAAAACACACCCCATGTTTATTTTTACACTAAATTACGTTTATTATTTTTAAATTGTCTCTTTTGTTCACAGGTAAGCTGAAATTACTGAATAGTGGAATCGTAAGTAGAAATATGCGCATAAAATCGATTCATACTTCAAATATTAGCGGCCAACATTACGTCTTGGATTTGTTAACAAGCGTGCAACTTTATGATAATGAAATTTCTGTTTGGTAAATTGCGTCCACACCTAACATAAAGAGCATTTGCTCTTTATGTTAGGTGTGTAACATAACCTAACCTAACCTAACCTAACATAAAGAGCATTTGCTCTTTATGTTAGGTGTGTAACATAACCTAACCTAACATAAAGAGCATTTGCTCTTTATGTTAGGTGTGTAGGTGTATATTATATATACAAGATAGGAGCCGGACCCTGCAGCCGAGCCGAGTCTGAAAAGACAGAAATAACTTTTAAATGTTTTTATAGAATGCTTAGAATCTTAGATGAATTTAAATGAAACAAAAACTACCTATATGGTAAGTCAATATGCAGAATATGAATATATATATTTAATCCTTTAATTAAACTCAGTAGATTTTTTGAAACACGATTTCTTATACACAGACAAATACAAACAAACAGAAAGTACTACTCTCTACTCTGCCTCAATCCTCCAAACATTTTTTTACAAATTTAAACGATGTACAGACACAGAGAACATCCTATATTTTTATATGCATGGGCAACAGTTAATCCTTCACTGTCCAAGATTGACGTTCTATTACCACTACCACCTATAATTAAATATTTCTTATGCAACTCCGACAACTCCGACAATTGATTGCGTAGTATACTAATTGGTATTTCCTAATCTAGAAACTAGACATAGACACCTTCTTCCACCAACATACGTACCATGTTTATTTAGATGAGTTGAATCATAACTGATTCCACTTTTTTGTTATCCCTTGGACCAAAGTTGTATTCAACATCTGGATCAATACGGGAAGATCTCCGGGATAGTTATGTTTACTAATTGATTCCCAGGATATTTCAATTTCACTTTGTTTTTTTTGTTCCCTGTGAGGATACTTATCGCGATTTGATATGGTAATACGACTCAAATTTTCCCTACATGTGATTCGGGATTGTAAGAGTAAAACTAAAATTCTGATTATTCTTTTATAATATGTAAGTAGCAAAGGAGTACCAATCCACCTGATGGTAAGTGATCCCTACCGCCTGGGACATGTGTCTGTAATTCATCTCACATAAGAACATTACATCAGAACTTTATCTAAGCCTAGCCACAGCGGCGGTGCTACTCTTGAGGACTAAGTTGGAATGTCTCTGATAAATATGACTCCCTAACTCAACTTACCCTTCAAACTATAATAGTAGCAGCACATAACACAGCTGTTACTAGGCAAAAATAGGTGGCAAGTGGTGCTTTCGAAGTCGAGTCACACAGAGTTCTACCGTCTTTAAACTTAATTTTAAGATATCCTTGCTAAACTACTTGTGAACAATGAAGAACACAAGTCCATGTAACATTTCGCAGGGGTTATGTACATCATTAGTACCACTTCAGTAGACAATACTAGACAGAATAATCCGGCGATCCATTACGTCAATACGCGCCGATATCATAATCCATGGAATTAGCGTCGCGTTGACCCTCGGGTCACCTGCCCCTACGCTCCCTAAGAACATTTCTAATACTGATCAAATAACTAAAAGCGAGGAAACTATCATAATACAAGCGTTTCCACGCGGTTCCGCGCACTTGGGTCATGTACCACGGTAAATATCCTACGTGTTAATCCAGGCATTAACCTTTCTGTGAGCTAAATTTCATAAAAAGCCAGTCAGTAATCATTTTGCGTGAAAAAGTAAAGAAACACATCTCTTGTCTAACCAAATGTCCGTTTTCAAGGAATTTGATGTACGTGAAATGGCAAATCTTGGATATAGGAATCAAACGGGAATCTCAATCGAAAAATAATTAGAATTAAATATAAAAGTGTGTATAGTGTATGTAATAAACTTTTCAAAAATCGTAAAGAATTTTGTTTATCGCTTATAGCTTGCCAAACTGTGCTGGAGCATGGGATTTAGGATCACAGCTGCTAATAATGACCTCCTCGTCGCTGATGCCTGTCATTTGTCTGACCCTTGCTTTACAACTGTACGTGCCTATAGACCCTCAAGAATACTATGACCTGGTCCTTAAGAATGGACGGTAGAGATAGATTATCGTAGAACTATCATTTCATGGTATTAGTCTGAACGACCCTCAACATTCATGTAGAGTTCGAAATGTTGTTGAAATGAAGAAATCAAGAAGTGTTTGCTCATGTTAGTTGACGTTATCAAAGGAGTCGTCGGTGGAGGAATCGTTGCTAAATACCTTTACAACACCAATTATTTTATGTGTGGTAATAAAATATATACGGTCTACTGTCAAGATGTAAACCGCTGCATGGCTAGAACTTGTAATTATAAACTCTATGGGAGTTTAGGGGGCCTATGGCCTGAATACCTCATTATTTTATTTGTAAGTTTGTTTTTGTTTGTATGTTCGATCGTAAACTTTGATCAGCAAACATTTTAGTAACCGGTAATTAGATTAATACTCTCTTTTAAAACAGGAGATTAATAAGATTGACATCGTTTTTAATAACCATTGAAATAATTTTGTAGACGTATAATTTTATCAAATGTCATGTCTATGAAGCACTAACTCTACTCGATTGCCCTGTAAGCCTTATAATTGTACAAGTGATTTGTCTCAAGACACCGCTTATCTCGGGAGCCGGACAGCGTCCTACTCGGGATTTAGGGATTTACTTGTCCCGCTAAATCCCGCCTTTTAAACCCCCCTTTACTTAGTTTATTAGAGTTTGAAGTTCTTTGAACCGTCTCCTCTTTCTCCATTTGTAATTACTTTTTATTTGTAGTTAAAGTAACTAAAATTTATATTAATTAAATATATTTAAAAAAATTTATAGAAAATTAAAATGCAGTATTTCAAATTTCTGGGTCATAGTTATCGACAAAAACTTATTAGCTAAGGTAGAAACGTAGTTACATAACACCTTAATATCTAACTACTT
>DWNE01005978.1:0-13469 GCA_018249875.1 Cecropterus toxeus | reverse complement strand
CATGGACACACAAAGACGAATACACAAACACCCAGACCCAGAATAGAAATCTAAACTCATCATTTACATTTCTGTCTGGCCGGGGATCGAACCCGGGACCCAATACGCGTTCGACCGGTTTGGTGATCGAGCCGCCACTCGGGTCGTCGTAAGTCAATATTGTAAGTAATAAGTATAAGTATAGATATTTTTCTCTCTTGTTCCAGATACAATAGCGTTGAGAGACGTGCAGTTAATAGCGCCCTCTGCAGTGAGATTGGGGGACACAGTGCTGTTAGGGTGTAAATGGACACTGGAGGGTAACGAGACCCTGTACAGTGTGAAGTGGTATCGAGGGAGGCAGGAGTTCTTTAGCTACCTGCCGAAGGAGTACCCATTTACCAGGATCTTCGCACAACCTGGAATTGATGTTGATGTGAGTACATTTTCAGTCCAGAAACACCAAAATAAAAAAAGAAACGCTTTGTGCACTCATAGCCGCACACTAGGATTTTCTCGTGTGTCGTGGGTGCCATAGACACACAAAGACGAATACACAAACACACAGAACCAGAACAGAAATCTAAACTTGTCATTCATTTTTCCGTCTGGTCGAGGATCGAACCCGGGACTCACTGTGCGTCAGACCGGTAAGGTGACCGCTCCGCCACGCGGGTCGTCCGCATTTAATGAACGGAGATAAAACACATAAGTAATATGTACACATTTTTTTAACCAGTAATAATCGTAATTCAAATAAGATTCCTCTAACAACTACATTTATCACGATTATTCCATTTCTCTTCTAGAGTGAAAAGAGATAGCATCTCAAAAATAGCATCAAAAATCCATTACGTACACATATGCTTTGCGCCGCATTAGCGGGTGAAAATATCAAAGTTCATACCCAACTTTATACCAGATAGCATACTGCAAAGTTCTAGGATACCATAAATTCCATTTCCTAATAACTTTACTAAAACTTCGGGGTCATAAAAATTCCACTGGAACGGGGTGCTTCATTAAAAATAACTAGCGAAGTGGGTAGTGAGCGTAATAATAGAATTTGAAAAATGATTATCCTTACCCCATCTCATAAATTGGAATCGTGAGGAAGTTTGTAAGTTTCTCAAGGTTTGGAACGTTTTAGCAAAGGGGTGATCTGGCTCTGTAATGTTTGTATCGTGATACGAAATGATTATAAAAATGTAAAATAAACATTCACAAATTTGTTTTTTATTATGTATGCAGCAAATGAGCATGCAATCTTATTGTCTATTGTGAGTAAGATACTATTCCCGTTCAATTTTATTTGCGGAGAAATCCTTATGAATTCCCTCTCACCCTGGAAAGAGAAAATGGATGAACTCTTACTGTTTAAAATTTCGCAACGTTATTCTAAACGATTGGTACCAGACAAAGGGAGCGTTAACATTACGAGTACATTAGCGGTCGATTAAGAAAATTAAATGTGTGTAGTTGTTAAATCAATAAATCTATATGAAAAAAATAATAAATTTAATATTTACTAGTACATAGTTTCGCTATTAAAACGTATCTGATGTTTACAGTACTAGTACTTACTTCTTGAAGATGCGTGCAGAAATTGCTTAGAAGATTCAATTTGTTACTTGCAACATCGCTTGTGACTCGCTTAGTAAACATCGTGTTATTCTTTGATTTTTACTTCTCTTTTCTACTATAAGTATATTTTTCTATTCTTAGAAAAGAGCATTATTAAATCATTTTATTCATATTCCTACATAAATTTTAGAACGCAGAAATTGGACATACGGTTTAAGTTATGTCAAGTGTTTTACTGTAATTGTTGACGTAGTTATACGTGCGAATCTTAAAAAATAAAGAAGTCTTAAATAATCAGGCTTCACATTCCTTCGAATAATCTCAGGTTGAAAATTATAATTAAATAAAGAATCTTTCTTTGTTTAATTATAATTCTATTCACGTTTAAATAAATCATTAAATAAAATCTTTTCTTAAAGAACTGAGGCACTTAATTTTACTTAATACTGTCCTGAATGAAGCATTAAATACTTAAAACTCTATAATTTAACAATAAAATTACCTTAATTAATCTCATAACCTTTAAAATTAAAGAATATTTAAAGTTTAAGTAGCACGGTGTACTCTGTTTTCAAGTTGCGTGTAGCAATTGCTTAGAAAATTCAATTTGTAACTTACAACAGTTGCTCACTAAACTGTTTAAAAGTTCCCCGGGTTCTGGCACGTTTCAGGCGTTATAAATTTTGTTACGTCATGTTGCTCCGAAGACCCAAAGGTTTCTAACTACTTCCACAATAAATATATTGTGCCAGCAGTTAAAAACATTTGGCTTAACAATTAATAATCCCGCTTCCAATTAAATAGGCCAATGTTATTTTATTCTCATATTTATGCTGTTCATAATTAAGTTATGCAACGTTCACACTCTGAGAATTCATTTTCTTGTTCAAAGACATTTTATATTCGCTGAATCATTTTTCTTAATTATTTTATTTATCAAATAAAGCGCTATTCTGGATAAGATATACACGTAGTCGTATTTTAAGTTTGTTAATAATATTATTGATGTAAAATATAAATAATTAAGTTTATTCCGAATATCCTTTAAAAGATGTTGAAAATACATATTTTTATGAATGAATTGAAAAGTAGCAAATGAGCGTGAGCTCTACCTGATGGTAAGTTATTACTGTGTCCTACAAATACCCGTAAGCAACCCCAAATGTCGGCGGAGATTGACCTAATGGTAACTGCCAACAGTTACCATTAGGTCAATCTCCATGGCCAACCATGGACATCTATACGCAACTTCATATAGAACAGGGGTTATATCTGAAGTCGATCACAGATGCGTTGCTACTTCCGTGGATTATGGTCGCCTCATATATTAATGAACCGGCAATCACACACTTTCACCGAAATGCAAAATCTGCTTCACGCTAGAAATAAATGTGGCGATGGTATCTTCCCAGTCAACTGGTTCTACCTCCTACCTCATGTAAAACTCCCTTATGACGCCTTTGAAACCAGTCTAGAACATAGCAGTGCCTATAACACTGATTAGGTTAGGTTAGGTTAGAATCTCCGGAGTAAAACCGCGCAGTGCTATGTACCTTTGTATAGCAGCCTTGAATATAACATTTCGATTTGAGTTATCATCTTTTCCATAACACAACGCAGACATCAGTAATGATATACAGTAAACACAATTTTATCGCTCGTTAACGCACTTTTCATGTTTTATTGCCGACCTTTGTTAGGAAGATCAGTTTACGACCACTAAAACCATACCGTCTCATATATTTATCCGTTTCCGTTAACATCTTCAGCGTGCATCCTCTTGCATGGTTTAATTTTACACAGGGCATTAAAAAAAATTAAGGTTTAAATTCGCCGTACAAATTGTACAGGAGTCCACCGTCATAAATTCAGCGGGTCCTACGGCTGAAGTGTCGATATTTTTTTGTATAGAACCGTAGCTGAAACTCCCTTATATTTCTCTTTTTGTTGCGTGTTCTACTGGTTTTATAATGGTGAGTGTTCCGAGGAACTTTTTGACTACGTTACTTTTTCTCGAATGCACCACTCGCCGTAGGATGAAGTTCCGTCCGCACCAACTGGAGTCGTGACAATCCATCATAGTTAGTTCTCGAAGTGTTGGGGATTTTTACCACGGACGCACATAATGCAGAATGAACTTCTTCCTGCGACGTATTCCTACGAACGTATTGCCCGAGAGCTATGGGATTCTTCAAAAAATATGTGAAAAGAGTTTAGCGATGCATTGGCGACTCTTCTTGTATTGCAAATATTCATAAGCGAAGGTGACTACTGTCATCATCTGTCAGAATCAGGTTTTAGGACATCTACAACCAACTTATTTCGATCAGAGGTTCTAACTGAATCCGATTACAGAGCCGATACGTTCCCATTTCACCCCTGAAGTCCAATATGGTATAATATACAGTTACAGATGTATACCTATTTAACCTGATTAATAATTCATATTTAACTATATGATTGTAGGTATTTAGGTACATTCGTCTGACATAGTGTCTTAGTAGAAGGAAGTTATAAATTTAAATACTAATCATTATTTATTTAGATCAAAAAGCAAGGTAGTGATTCGCCAAATTAATTCTGGCTATGCACTAATGTGTTTATAGATTACTTACTGCTTGGGTTTGTTGAAATAATCAAAAACGATCTACTGAAAATTATGTAAAAAAATATAACAACGAAAAACATATTATAAGTATAGCATATAACATTCGCAAACTTTTGTAACAAAAAATTAAATCTTAAAAACAAGTGCTTTATTTGTTTGTTATTTTTCTTCTAACCAAAGAGAATTCTACGAATATTCAAGTAAAAACAGTTAATAGTAGCTGAGCCTAATAAAAATGATTAGTGCTTCAACAAACTCATAGTTTTTTACGAGATTAATTTGTTTCCCTTTCCTTTTCGATAAGTTTTTGTAGTATGCGGGTTACTTCGGCTTTTGTTGTTTTAACTTTCAGGATCATCACCAACTTTCAGCTTCAGTTCCGTCTTACTTAATAACAATATTAAGTTTTATTTTTCTGTTAATTATTATGATCTCAGTGCAGATTTTTTTCATACACTCAGTACTTTTTTACTTTCACGAAGGTAACTTTCTGACCAAATTTTGCCCTTGGATATGATTGTAAGTAACTTCGATAGAACGAGGGTTCTATCTTATGTCAATCACAGATGCGTTGCTGTTGCTGCAGGACTAAAATCAAGACTAAAGTCTTAATAATATAAGACTTTAGTCTTGATTTTTTTGAGCAGGCATCTACGCCGATATGCAAGTTCTATTGCACGCTAGAATTTGGCTGTGGCACTTTATCGTTTATATTACCTTGTAATATCCGTTATTTATTGACCTATCATTAAATTGTTTTTAGGTATAACTTACAATCGGATTAGTCTACCTCATCTTTTAAGCTTTTAGGTATAACTTACCATTGGGTCTTTTTGCCTCATCGTTTCAGTCAAGAGTTCAAAAGTAGTGGTATGATTCATGTTCTACTTATACTATATTTCACCTGATGGTTCTAACTCTTTTACAAATAAAATTAAATTTGAATTGAAAGAAGTCATCACAAGATGTACTTATTATAACATAAGAAGTACATTTTTAATGAAAATGTTCTGGTACATATTATCTCATTTATTATTATCTTTTATCTTATTTTTTATCTTATTTAGCCGACCCTGTTTTTTCCCTCATAGCTGATCCGTCTGCTTTTATAATTTAACATATTGTTTGGCCATAAAGCAAAGATTTATATAGACGTCAAGCCATCAACTATTATGCATGTATTTCGTGCAATTACTGGTAGAATGATGGATTGTGTGCGGTCCGCTGAAATCGTTTTAGCTAATGATGCTGTTTTCGTCCGATCAGTTTGTTGTTTTTCGGTTCTGCTCCATTTCGGTAATCACTGAAGATTTTTGTTTCCTCCAGTCCCTTAATGATAGCACTATTATTGTCTCGTGCATTAAAAAATCCATATTCTTGTACTTTTGAAGTGACTTTACCTAAAAGTAATACTTAGTAGATTTATGATTTCCTTTTTTTATAAGAATGAAGTAAGTAACGAGATTGCAGCCCACATGATGATAAGTGATTACTGCCACTCATGGACACCTGTGAGCAACTTCATATAGAACAGGGGTTCCATCTGGAGTCGATCACAGATGCTTTGGTACTCCCAAGGATTAAGATGCTCGCCTCATATATAAGTGAGCCGGCAACCAGACGCTTCCACCGAAAAGCACGAACTGCTTCACTTTACTTCCCCTGTCGAACTAAATTGGTTCTACCACCTGCTCTGATGTAGACTAGTTTATGCCCATGGCTCTGTCGACTTCGGTCACGTTTAACACGGTATTGAGAATTTCCATTTGATGCAGGTTTTAAACTATCTGTATGCCAAAAATTCATCGAAATCTAAATTAAACATTTAAGGGGGGCTCCCATACACCCGCATGGCGCAGCGGTCACTATGCCGGTCTGACGCGCAGTGAGTTCCGGGTTCGACAGTTCCAGACAGACATCTGAATGATGAATTTAGATTCTGTTCTGGGCCTGGTACCAAGAAACCCTAGTGTGGGGGGCTATGCGTGTAGTAAGCGCTACAACAAACATAATTTCATTGCTATTTTTTAAAAATGGTACAGAACACTTTGTGCGTGAGTCCGACTCGCACTTGGCCGATTTTTAGTTTCTAATCGCACCAAAGAAGTGGGTACTGCATCTAAATAAATACTTAAACACACTCTTACAGTATATTTACTAAATATTTAGTATTAAAATACGCTTACGTATTTATTCCAACTTACATTAGTACCCACACAAGTTTGTTTTACACGAAGTGACCCATTTAACTATTTTTAAACATAACGACGAAGGGTCAGAACTTTTAGTTTAATTCCCGTAATGGCCAAGATAATCTCGGGACGGTTGTGGGTCGCCACTAATATTTATCTTCGGAAGTAGCCCTACGGTACCATTCCCTTATACTTAACTGTATATGTTTTGCTATTAGATTGTTCTATGTACCTATAATCATTGGAATAGGTCTTGCGTAACTATTTGGAGTGCGATCGAACTTTATATAATATACTCGTTATATACTTAAAGTTTCGTCATCAACACATTAACAGAGAGAGAGAGACTTTTAGGCCATAGTCCACCGCGCTGGCCAAGTGCGAATTGATAGACTTCACACACCTTTGAGAACTCTTTTTTTATGAGAACTCTCAGATGTGCAGGTTTCCTTACGATTTTTTCCTTCACCGTAAAGCAGTGATAATTAAATTTTTAATACGCACATAATTTTAGAAACTCAGTGGTGCGTGCCTGGGTTTCGAACCCCGGATCCTCGATTGCGAGGCCGAGTTTCAACCATTAGCCTATCACTGCTCATATACTTAAATTTTAAAATAAAGAAAAAAGGAGAAAAAAGAAAGAGAAAAAGGAGGCCTAAGAAAAGTTGGTGCGACGATCTGACCAAATTTTTGAAAGACTGGCAAGCCCTGACAAATGATAGAGAGCGGTGGAGATATTTGAGGGACACTTTTGCCCAGCAGTGGGATAACGTAGGTTTATTAAAAAAATACTTAAAGTTTACTTAATTACTAGTAAAGTATTTACTTAAAAATAAGAATAAATTATATATTGTTTTGTTTTGTATATATTCATTTAAATTTGACAATTGTAAAGTTATTTGAACTAAATTGAATACCATTTGAATTGGTTAAGGCGATACAGATCTTACATTAGCCATTAAAACATTTAGCCAAAAAATCCGTCTGTTTTAAACGTTTTTTTTATTCATAATGATATACTTAATTGTTGTTTGATATTGGTTGTATATAATTGGTTGGATTGCCAAAAGATCAAACCTTTCTTTTATAACATTAGTGTAGATGAACAAAAATATCGTTTTAAACAGTTGGGTTTTTTGTTTTAATATTTTTAACGATGTTACTAATTATAGATAAATGTACGGAACTCTTCGTGCACGAGCCCGACTCGCACTTGGCCGATTTTATTTTTAAAACCCAATTCTTAGCATTAGGGTATGTAAGTCATTACGGTGTCACTTCCCATTACCAGACACCGCATCGTAATAACGATACAAGCTGAATCGATTTCACCCCGATTCTAAATCGATTTCGATTCGGATTGAAACGATTACGCCTACAAACGATTACTGTAACACCTTCATTGTCGTCGATCTTTATTGCCTGTTTATTGCTATTCCAACCGCTTTTGGATACGAATAAGATCGTAATTTGTAATGGCTTCTTTTGATGGCCCACGTTTGTAACGGTTTTTGTTACGTCATTGGGAATTTTTCGCAATAATATGCCATCTGAAAAGGTTGCTTTTAATATTTTATTTGAAAACTGAGCATTTTTTTATACTATCTGACGCATGTCGCATTACACACGGCACGGTAAGTGAAAAGCGCTCGACAGAGCAGCAACGCCAATAGGGCTACGTTTTTTTTTGTTTAGTTAAAGTATTAATTTGAATTGTAATTTATTAATTTAAACAAGTAAATTGTTTTTAATAAAAATAAAATGATTAATGTCAAAGGTCATTAAAGACTGGATGACTCGGGTGTATTAAAATAGGACAATAAGTCAAATTAGCCTACGGCGACAGTCTCGAATCTCGACATAGGTAACGATTGTAAACAATCGAATTCGGTAAGTTGTAACGATTATCTAACGATTTTTGGTGGTTTCAACCGTCAAAACTACCAACTGCCATCGAAATGATACCGAATTCAATGTCAAAACTGTTGTTATATTATTTATTTATCATAAAATTGGTACAAACAATACAGATTAAGTACTATCCAATTCGTTTGTGTAGCTTTTCAATGTACTCTCCTGCCGCTGTGCGAAACACGGCAGGAGTTGAAAAATATATGTCGACATAATTATGCTATGCTATTCTGATTGCTCAATAAGTAATCGTTATGGCCGCAAGGATTTTAACTATACAAACCTTTTCATTAGTTTTCCGTAAAAATGTTATTTCAAACATTTTTCCACGGAAAACTAATGAAAAAGTTTACTTTATCACAAAGATTTCTATAATATTACTTGATTTTTGTCGATATGATTTAATAATCGATAGTTAACATTAGATTCGTTACCATAACACTTATTTATAACATAAATTAAAACCATTCCGTATTAAATACAAATCCATTACGAAATAAATTTCACGAATCAAACTAATTGCTTGCAATTAAACTTGCAGCGTGACTGAATTGAGTTGGATAAACCTATTCAAATAGTGTAAAAGTGAAAATAGATTTGACAGAATTTAATGAAAATCAAATTAGAATCCAAATTGATTCATGAAATATCAAATAGATTAATTGAAAAAGAAGTGAACCGGTTTAAAATTTGGCAAACGCACGCCCAATGCGAATTGAATCAAAATTAATAGCATCAGAAAAAAATGTCACGGAGATAAAAGTAAGGGACAGCCGGTTGTCGATGTTGAATCAAATTTAAAAATTTGCATTTTAGAGATAAATCCGGTATATAGCTTTTCGGGAAGTTGATGCCAAACTGTTTATAGATTTTGTTAATAAACGCGGAAAAAATGACCTAAACCGGAAGATTAAGTTTTAAATTTGATTTCAATTAAGAAGAAAAAATATCATGGTATTTTTTCAGATTTTCTGCTATCTAAAATTATTACTATACGTACCTACTGTATTATTACATTATTATATTGGCCAGGTGGTACAACCAATGAGGTTCGACGGGGGAAGTATCACCGCCACACCTATTTCTAGCGTGAAGCAGTTCTTGCGTTTCGGTGGAATGGAATGGAGTGGTTGTCGGCTCACTTTTATATGAGGCGACCATCTCAGTCCTCAGAAGTAGCAACGCATCTGTGATCGACTTCATATAGAACCCCTGTTCTACATGAAGTTGCTTATGAATGTCCATGGGTGCCGCCCATGAACATTCGTAAGCGCTTACCATCAGGTGGGCCGCTTGCTCGTTTGCTACTTCATATGTATAAAAAAAAATGAAATGAAAAAATAATGATTTATATTTTATTTGTGATAATTTTGTAAACTACATTGAGTGCTCCATATTGTTATATAAAGCTGTGCAAGTAACACAAACACAAAGTTTTCGTAAACAGTTAACACTCTCTGTGTGCAGAGTTATTGTCTCGTCCCGGAAATGAAGCGCTATCTTTAGTGTAAAAGTGTAGCCAACCGCGTTGCCGGCGCGATTCGTTGTTTTGACACAACTGTAAGCTCAGACCAAAAAATTAGACTTCGCTTCTTAAAAAAAATACATAATAAATTATAGACATGCCTAGTAAATATACTAACTCAGCAGAATTTATACTTATCAATAGATAAGCATAAATTCTGCTGATTGTTTTCAGTAAAAAAAAGACTCGTGTAGATGAACGGTCATCATATTCTTCCAACATGCAGTGTGTCGCGGGTTCGATTCCTGACCAGTCACTTATCTAAATAATTAATTAACATATCTGTTTCACAAGTAGATGTTCTCGTTTTTGTGTGTCTACGGCACCTGAAATATTCCTAGTGTAGAGCTGTCTGTTAATAAAAATTAATTGGGATGTATAAACGTTGTTATTTGAATATTTTTATATTAATGTTTTTTCACCAGCTGGAGTTCTAAATGAGCTTAGTCTTATAAAAAAAACTATTATTTTATTAATTCTATTTTAAAGATTCAGTAAAATTTAGTATTAATAATATTTAGTTAATTAATATTTAGTAATAATTATATTACTTAAAAATTCGTAACTTTTACAAAGTATAGTATTGAGTTTTAAGTCACTCCCAGAAGTCAATTCGATGCGATTTTCATTGCGTTATCCTATTTTCCTGTTTGGTCTGAGACTGTTAGCTACTCCGGTTGAATAATCGCTGTCAACGGTATTTTATCTAGTTTTAACGAACTCTAAGACAAAAGAAAATAGACATTACATTGCATTCAAGCACAACTTATATTTGTGTGCAAATTGAATGCTATATTTTTTTATCAAATTTAAGTAGCAAACGAGCATGCAGTCCATCTGATGGTAAGTGGTTACTGCCGCCCATGGACATCTGTAAGCAACTATATAAATCATCCTATCTGAAGACGACAGATGCATTGCTATTCCCAGGCAATCATACCCTTCTACCGACTCGCAAGAACGCAATTTATGCCTAAAACCAGCAATGTTATGCGCTGTCGTTTTCTAGTCTAAATCGTGTGTGTACAAAAGACTTACTTATTCATTATATATATTTATATTATAAAAGATAACATTATATTATTTTTTCCGAGCGTTTTATGTCGTACAGCTTTGTAACGACTCAATTTGAATCTAATTTGTACTGAACAATCGGCTTCATTGGATTTGGGTACGTAATTCATGTATGCTACGTAAATTGATCGAATTTGGAATGTCTTTATTGCTTTCTGTCTTACTTCTTTGCTCAGTACAAAGATTCTCGTTATAATGAAATTTAATAGAAAATGTACCGTGTGGTGTTTGTGTGAAGTAAGAAAGAAAGAGAAGAAGTTATATCTTCCTCTCTTTCCTTGAATATCGTAGGAGGCATCGAGTGAACGAAATCAATTAGATGCACATTAGCCTTCATTTAACATTAACACCCAATGAGGTCACAAAACCACATGTTAGGCCAAATTAGTCTTTATTTTTTGCATAGACCCACGGGGGCACTTACTAATTGTCAGTTGCAATATCTTATCCTACACTATCACCTGGTGCAAACTTGACCTAAACTGAGAAGATCCTACTGGAAACTCAGCGGGTTTGTCTTCTTTCTTGGCATAATATATTTTTTACCATATTGTTTTTTCCAAAACCATAAAAACTATTTTCAGTATCCTTATATTTGAGTAAACCAGAGGCTTGTTTGGCAAGATAACAAAATTGTGCCCATGTCCAGCAGTTCACTTCAAAGGGCTAATGGATTTACGACAAAATGCAAGTAACAAACTAAAATGTAGGCCATTACATATACAGTTATAGTATAAAAATAAGATAGGCTTAAAATTCGTCACGAATGCATCGTTACTCTTGAGAATTAAGATGGAACACCCAAAAAAATTCCGTTGGATTTAGAAGACACAGGACCGGTCGCAGTGGCGCCATCTAGAGGAGGCCTATGTCCAGCAGTGGACCTCGAAAGGCTTAAGGATTTATGAACTCAGAAGCAGTCATGAGAACTGCCGACTCAAAAAATGCTCAACGCGCCTAAAGAAGTTTTCACTACAAAAATATCCACACTATCACATATTATATCAGGACATAACAATACACTCCTACAACGCAGAAATAGACGGATCGGTGTCTACCATCATGAACTTTTACCACTTTCAAATCTATATCTATCTATACTCCTATGCTAATATATGAGGAGATGTATAAATGTATTTTTAATGATTATTATAGTATTATATTATTGTCTCTTTTATCAATTAATTTTCGATGTAATAATTTATAGCTGTGACGACATTTGACATGATTAATATAATAAATTCAAATTTTGACATTCAAACACCCAAACGGGTCGAATATAGAGTTCCTATAAAAATGTAACATCTGTACTACATATGTTCATGAATAAAGATATTTGTATTTGTATTTTTATTTGTATTTGTTATCTGTCTGCGTGTTACTCAATCACGCAGAAACCACTAGTTCGATTTATATGAAATTTCATATAGATGTAGTTTTATTAACTCGTTAGTCTATAGGCTACTTTTGATTTCGATATTTTTCGCTATTTCAAGATGGCGACTAATTTACTGACGTCACTACACTACATCCTTTGGTTTCAGACTTTCATATTAGCGTTTTAAATAAAAAGAGAAAGCTAAAAATAGCAAACTTTGAATGGCACATAAGAAGTTAACACTAGGTGGTAGAACCAATATAGTTCGACCGGGGAAGCACTACCGCTACACCTAGCGTGAAACAGTTCTTGCGTTTTTGGTGAAAGGTGTGGTTGCCGGCTCACTTATATATATATGAGGTGATCATCTCAGTCCTCGGGAGTAGCAACGCAACTTTAGGCTATATAACATCATGCTATGTTTGTTTGTTTTTAATAGATTGTTCTCTAATAAACGCGAGTGAAACTGCGTGCCATAGTTAGTAACATATAAAATAGGTTTAATTTCCCACATATAAATCTATCATCATTCCCAATTTAAGCGTTTAAACGCTAGAATCGAGCTTTAGCGCAGTCAGGTTCATTTAATGTTAAAGCTCGCTCGCGAAATGCATCGCGAATGAGTTGCATGCTTCACTGAGCAAACGAATGAGTGATCGGTTCAATCTACACGCTTTAATTATTTATAATGT
Organism: Cecropterus toxeus; assembly: GCA_018249875.1. Lineage (NCBI taxonomy): Eukaryota > Metazoa > Arthropoda > Insecta > Lepidoptera > Hesperiidae > Cecropterus > Cecropterus toxeus. The sequence continues at coordinate 526 of DWNE01005978.1, read as the reverse complement.
TACACTGAAGTGAATTATTGAGCAAATTGGTCTATTTTCAAATATTATGTACAATAACACGACGTATAACGACACGACAATAACTTATGAATAAAACCTTTAGACTCTGGAAATGCCAAGCCTAATCAATTTTTATCGAATTACAATAACCTTGCTGAGTTCTGTTTTGAAGGCTGAGGTGTGGCAGTTGTACTTATCCAAGGCATACGTCCTCTGTGAGGCATTTTTGGCCATCCGTAGCTAATTTGGGATGGATTAAAATATTCATTACAGCGGCTGCATTTGATCAGATGGGCAGTATACTTGTTTTTTTCTTACTCTTTTTTTTTTATAAATATGAAGTAGCTAACGAGCAAGCAGCCCACCTGATGGTAAGTGGTTATTGCCGCCCATGGACATTTGTAAGCAACTTCATATGGAACAGGGGTTCTATATGAATGTTCTCGAGGACTGAGATGGTCGCCTCATATAAAAGTGAGCCGGCAACCACACCCTTCCACCGAAACGCAAGAAGTGCTTCACGCTA
>DWNE01005977.1:0-13470 GCA_018249875.1 Cecropterus toxeus | reverse complement strand
TTATTGCTATTGCATTTAATTTAATGTAATGTAATATCATTTAATTATGTAATGTATATTGTTTCATAACTAGTATTTTTTTTTAAAGTGAATTAGATTTTTACTCGTGCAATTTGTTAATGACATCTTGGAAGTAGGTATATCTTCTTTGTTAAATTACCGTTTCTTATAGTTTGTTAATATTACTTTTTGACTGTTATTATATATTGTTATAATTTTACAATGTTATGTATTCATGCAGGTAAACGATAAACTTGTATCTCTTATACACATACAATAGTTTTCACTTTTAAATTCAACATTTACAAGATACGAGTAGACCATCTACTTTAAAAGTTGTGAATTTTTTGAATTAGTTTTAGGCTTTAGTGAAAAATTACGTTTTTCGAGATACTTAAATATTGTATTCTATAATCATTAAGTTGATTGTCTAGTATCAATTCGATTGTGTTAACTTATAAAGAAATAGAGATGCCTACATGAGCATCAAAACGATAAGTGTAAATCACCTTCCGCTGAGCACCTCGCATCTCGAATAGCATCGATCCGTCATCGGAGATAGCGCGGCTTTCACCGCCGCCGCCCCGCGCCGCACGCGCGCGGTAATCGCGCGTAATTGCCACCTGCCGCCGTCCGCTCCGATATTATGAATGGCCGAATGAGAGCAAGATTGTGCCGAAACTGGTTTGAAGGGATTCATGCATTTTAATGGGAATGTTAAGGAACTGGTAATAGGTTTTGAGCCGTGCACAATTAATAAAAAGATTATTGAGGACTAGCTTAATTTACTTGTCTATTTATTATATTTGTTAACGTATTAAATTACATATGGATATGTATATAATAATGTAAAATGATGTTACAAATAATTATAATTTTACTGAAATTTGAAATAACGATCAGTTGGTTATTTATGCATCTGTAAGTAGGTTGACATGTTTATATGTGAAAATAAGATGGAAAATAAAAAGCCCATCACATAGGAACCCAAAGTCCAATAGCACGAGCGGAGTGGTTTGCAAAAACAAACGCGGGCCAGCACTTTCACCGCGCGCTGCGCCGGCGCAGTCAGTCCGCACGCCGCGCACCGAGCGCCCGCAACGCGTGATGCGCCGCGAAATCCGCCATGACCGACGAACTGGAGCGCTCCTCCACGGAAAACGTCACCGTCCTCACCAACTTCCCGACCGTGTCCAGCTTCAAGTCCGAGGACTCCACCGAGCAGCTCATCTGCAAGACCCCGCAGAAGCCGACTAGCGCGAAGAAGGGCCAAAGCGTCAGCTCCAAGAGCGCGGAGGCCGGCAGCGATGAAGGCAACGGGACCAAGCGGCTCGTGGTGTTCCTGGGCCTCTCCCAGGTGGTGCTCGGGGCGTTGTTGGTCGGTGCCGGAGCGCTGGCCGTGGTGAAGGGTGCCGCGCTGTCGAGGGTTGGCGCTGGGCTGTGGGCGGGATGTGTGGCCGTTGTAGCCGGTGTGGTGGGTGTGCTAGCCGGCATTAATGACTGCTATGGATTGAATGGAATATCCAGTAGGTGAGTCTCGACTTATTATTTGTCTTAGTTCAAGTTAAGATTTTTAATTTACTTAAATTGCCGAACCGGCTAAAGATATAAACATCAATGTTCCATGGAAGATCCTGATGTGTGGACCGTTTATTTATTTACTGATGGCATTTAAATTTACTTATTACAAGGTTAAGTTTTAATTTGCGTCCATCCATAAATTTAAGTTATAAGCCATCGTCAATCCATAAATTTAAGTATAACCAAGTTTTTTTCGTAATTCGTATTGGGAGGTCGTGTAAGAATTGGTTAATCTGTGTAGCGAATCTTTAGTCATAGTTTACAGATACGTTGTGAACTGTTAGGCATATTTAACACACTTGGAATATTTTTATAAAGCTTCGCCAAATTAACAAGCGTTATATTTAGTAATAAATTAAATATACTTACTAAAGAGAGATGTACATTTGTAAATTTAGTTAAGTTAGTTGAGAAATTTGTAAAGAAATTCAAAAAACCTCATATCATGAGTACCCGTAACATATTAAAATGTATAAATTCCGCGATAGGAGTAGTCTAAAATCATAAATTTAGTTAAGTTGGCAGACAGATAATAAATAATTTAAACTTTCACGCATGATGTTTTAGAAGCTCGGAGATAGTTTTATTAGCGATGCTCGTATTAATAAATATTTACGCGTATCGTATGGTGCCGGTCTTGAATAGGTACATTAAGTACTACCATTTCCTTTTTCCTTGGCGATGCCGTAGACGGCTACTGAGAGACAAAATCTAGGAGATGGGCAATAGCATTCCTGTGTAACAACATCCGCTGCAGTTACCATGGTCGGCGCGGTTACTATTTATGAATTTTGCCAGGTAGAACCAATGTAGTTCGACCGGGGAAGTACCGTTCCTTCCTACCACGAACATGCAAGATGTGGAATGAGCTTCCTCCTGAGGTATTCCCAGAGTGCTATGACATGAGGTTCTTCAAGGGTGGTGTAAAAAAAGCCCTGTTTCAAAGCCGGCGACGCATTGGTGACCTCTCTGGTGCTGCAAATGTCCATAGGCGACGGTGACTACTTTCCATCAGGTAGCAGGTGCCTTATCGTTAGGTTTACGTATAAAAAAGTACCACCGCCACACCTATTTCTAACGTGAAGCAGTTCTTGCGTTTTGGTGGTATGGTTGCCGGCTTACTTTTATACAAGGCGACCATCTCATTTCTCGGGAGTAGCAACGCATCTGTGGTTGACTTCATATAGAACCCCTGTTCTATATCAGGTTGCTTACAAATCTCGATGGGCGGCAGTAACACTTACCATCAGGTGGGCTGCTTGCTCGTTTGCTACTTCCTATTAATAAAATAAAATTATAAACATCCTCGTTATCGGTTATGCCCAACAGAAGAGCTCAAGGGGCTGATGGATGGATGATCTTTAGTTTGAGTCAATTTACTCAGAAGAAAGCTAGGTTTTAAGAAGAAAGTCCTAGAAGCCCAGGTTCTAAGATAAATCCTATTACGTTTGTTATGTTTTATTCAACATCTATACTAATATTATAAAGCAGTAGATTTTGTTTGTTTGAACGCGCTAATCTCAGGAACTACTGGTTACAATTGAAAAGTTATTTTTGTGTTGAATAGTAAATTTATCGTGGAAGGTTTTAGGCTATATAACATCACGCTAGTTCTCTAATAAACGCGGGTGAAACTGCGTGGCACAGCTAGTAGAGTATAAAATTATTATCGTCTCGAGCTACACAGATCAACAAACATTATTGAAGTTTCTAATTTCTATTCCTCGGCTTGTAGTGTCACTACTATAGTCATTAGTTAAAAAAGTCAATAGGTTTTCATCAGAATTTCTGTTTATGATCAATCGATTTACTTCACTTTTTGAACGTGATTAATACAAGCCCACGAAGAAAAAGGTTGTCTTGTGTAAGACTTATCATAGAAAAACGATAAAAAAACGTGACGAGCGGAATTTGTACGCAACCGGAATTTGAGTGAAAGCCTAGTCGAAATACCAATCGTGCATTTTATTGAAGACTTTTAGGCATTGCTTACGAACGGATATGCAGTTCATCTGATTAAATTGATACTCCTAGGACTACAGAGGACACCAAAGTCAGAGTTTCTTTTAATATTTAAGTAGCAAATGAGCATGCAGTCCACCTGACGGTAAGTCGTTACTGGCGCTCATGGACATCTGTAATCACCCCAGATAAGATGAGAATTTTACCTGTCGTTGGCCACAGACGCGTTACTACCTCTGAGGACTAAGTTGGAACGCCTCGTAAGTATGTCTCCCTTGTCATAACCTTCATACCAACACACAGAAGTTCTTGACACCGCTGTTTTAAAGCAGAAACACCGGTGATGCTTCCTATCTAATCGGAACAGAACAGCTGTTTCGTAGTTGTGATGCAACTATCGTAACACACGTAACTGCGCTAGAGTTTGGAGAAAGCCTGAAGTGACACCGCAGATTTATTTCGAAGAATGTTGTTTCGTACAGGTATTTTATCTTCCGATCGGAAATTAAAAATCACCGGATTACGTAATGTAGCCGACTCGAGGTAATCTATCTTGAAAAGTTAATACACATTACATAAAATTACTTTACACACAGAAAGTTGTCAAATATACTTAAATACGCTTTGAAATATATGTTACATTTTTAACGCTGTCTTCTTAAATTCTGTGTTGTAAACTTGTAATCGCTATGGTCAACACAGACTCGACACAGTACCAAATCTTGGAGCTTTGTCATTTGAAATGTTGATAATAATTCTAGTACCTAGGTTCCAATCTAAATGGTGACCGCTCCGTCACAAGGGTCTCCTAATTTATTTATTATATTTATTTCATTTGGATTATGTAGATATGCTTAAATGGTTAGTGTCAACTATTAAATTATAACTAGTTAATGCCTCTGAATATAGGCGTGGTTTAAATTATCAGTATTAGAAATTATTTATCACTTGCTTTAACGCTGAAGGAAAACATCGTAACCTAGTCTGTAGTTCGTCAAAGATCTCAAAGGTATTCACCCTTAATCAGCGTGGTTAGCAGCGTTATTCAATTCACACTTAATCACCGTGGTGGGCTATGACCTAAACTCCTCTCAATCTAAGAGATTTATGCCATAGTTCATTATGCTGCTCAAACGAGAACAATAAAAATTGCGCAGACACGAATAACTTTACGCAGTGGCTATCCGTGATCAGTAACAAATGCGTGATACACTCGTAGTTAGTATTGTGTGGCAGTAGTGAGCGTGGTGCAATGAATGCAATGTTTTTCAAGTGTTAGCGGGGAGGGTTCCCGCGCGGCGGAGCGTGGTGTTCCGGCGCGCTGCATGCAACTGAGATGCGCACGCGACGATGGCGCATCGCCCGCGAAGTAGCGGGATTCTAGTGCTTCTAATCTCGATCATTAACAAGAAATCTTGTTTTATATTTAAACTTAGCGATGGGCTACCTGATGGAAGATTGTCACCGCCGTTTACATACATTTGAAATACCAGAGGATTCGCTCAAGCTTCGCCGAAGAAGTAGAGCTCATTTCACACCTTTTGAAGTGCTCCATGTCATAGTGCACCAATCGTAGCAAGTACCAAACGTTATAGGATTAAATAGGGTAGGTTTTCATGTACCTAAAAGAAAATCTAAAACTAAGCAAACTGGACGCGGTAGCGATTGCGTAGTTAGCCGATAAATCCAATTTCATTTTAATTAAAGTTTTAAAATATGAATAAGCGTAATAATAGCTTGGTAATATCTCAATGTACCTACGGTAAGGGACTTAGCAACGAGAACATCTAGATGTTTCTATTTTTCGAAAGTTACTGCACCTATATATGTATATATAAAAGGCAATTCCGACTCACTGACTTATATATCGACGCACAGCCGAAACTACTGTCCTCAGAACCTTAAGAAAGGAATTTTAGAAATTCAATCCCTAAGGGGGTTAAATAGGGGTTAAAAATATGTAAGTAAGCTCTATGAAACTTAGTATCTAGTTTTATGAGTTGAAGTAATGAATTAGGTATTTCACGATTTTTAATAAACTCGTAAGGATATAAAATAGGGGTAGAAAGTTTACGTACACCCTTTTTTTAATGCCCAACGAAGTGGGCAGGGGTTTGCCCGTCTGAAATAAATCCTATCGTAAAACTTCTGATTGTCTTGGGCTTTTACAATAACATATATATGTACAGCTATTTAAGTACAAATAAATTATTATCTGCGATCATCGTTACTGTGGGAGATTTTTTGGCCCAAATATAGAGGTTCGCAATGTGGCTAAGTGTTTTTAACAATGTTATCTTTTACAAAATACAAGTACTATCCATTCACTTTCTATGACGTTTACAAAAGTATGAGTTACGTCACAATTTATTCGGCACGGTAATGTCTGTGGAAACTAGTTCTTAATCCATTTTTATCCTTTATAAAATATCAGTGGATCTTTTATTTTAAACTTTAAATTAGGTTTAAAGAATATTATGTTTCTCATAAAAAACGTATAGTTTTTATATAAAATGAGTCACAAATATTCTTAAATTATTAGGTGATAATCTTTGCCTTTTGGGGCACGGTGAAAAGCAACAGTTAAGTTAACATTTTACAAGAGGACTTACCCTCTTATAACCTTATAATATAGAAGCTTGAGTAAATGGAAAGGGTTAGGCCATATTAATTAATTATTGTAGTTTTCTTGTACATATTTTTTAAGTTTCGCTTTATACGTATTAATCTATTAATTAATATTTTCACATTATTTTATTTCATTCGGTACTTTGTTGTAAATTTGATGTCGTAGCCATTTTTCGTTCTATTATAATATGATATTATAGTATTATTAGCGAATACCTGTGCTGTCTTTAGAGTTTAGAAAAGTCAATGCATCAGTTGAATAGAATCATTAAATGCAATTCATGGTTAAATAAACTCTTCATTCTGTTCGATGTTGATTGCAATTTTTACTTATGATTTTTTCATTTCTTCGTTAGATTTTATTATTTAAAATGATTACTGTATATAAGCTAAAATACATTTTATGGCTTAAGAAGTTCTATAACTATAGATTTGAATAAAACTTTTTAAATGTCATCAATTTAAATATTTATTTTCTCGTTTATATTATTGTGAGATTTTTGGCAAGATATACGGAAAATTAGATGGAAGGACGGATGAATGAACTGAAAAAAAAATAGGAATTCATTTTTCGACACTTGACAGCGATGTCATAAACTTGGTAAATTGAAGAAACAAATGCTAATAGTAACGCGTTACAACGATATATTTGGTAGAATACCAGCACAAAACATATCTAGACATGATAGGGAAGGCGGTACAAGCCTATTGTATTAGCAAAGACAAATAACTTGTAGTTACATCCGCTTCCATGTGTGAGGCATGCGTTTCCACGAGTGCGGTGGCGTGGAAACTGTTTTTGTTCCGTCCAACGGGTGTTCGTGAGCTCGTTCGGATCTCGTGTTCCGTTGGGAAGCACTATCGTATTATTGAACGTACAATTCTTTTACAACTGATACTGAATGATACTCTCTTTGATACAATATTACAAACAAAAAAGGTTTTGAAGGTTTAGGCCACAATCCCCTACGGGGAAACTAAACTTCAACACTTCATTCACCTTTGTGAACTTTTTAAGAACTTTTATGATAATTGTTATTTCTATATAGTACTTTGAATGTCTTAGAACCATTTATAGTTCGTGTCTGGAGGCACCACTGCCAAATCTATTCCGTCTGTTAAGCGTTGCTGTGTTTTTGATCTGAACCGTGTGGTAAGGAAGACAGATACTCAAGGCGTTTCAACTTAGTCGTCAGGATTGCACCGTATTTGTGGAGCACCTCAGATGAGACTGATGTTATCTAATTTTTTATACTTAAACCTAATAATAAGGCATACGGGCTACCTGATGGAAAGTAGTCACCGTCGCTTATGGACATTTGCAACACCAGATTTGATATATACTGAAAGCGTGAGCTTAGTGTGACCGCATACTAGTTTATCTATGCTGTACACACGAAGGTCTTATAAGAAGTTAGTAGAGTCACCCGGAGTCTGAGAATGGAAGCATACCATGCCATGCGTTTGATAGTTTAGTGTTTTAGGACAAGCCATAGTGCATTTGTGACAAGCAATACGTAGACTCTACATTCAAACATTGTACATGTCATTGTGGTGCTAAGCCCCATTTGTAGTGGGTTACAGGGGACAATGCCCGTTATACCTCTACCGCATTACAAACAAACAAACATTCTAGGTTAGTAATCCAGGGGACACAACTGTGATCAAACACTGATTGTATTTAATTTGGAATAGGTTTATAGAGATGTCAATTAGAGCGTAATAATCAGAAGATTTTCTCTAAAGAATATCATAGATATTCTCGGATGGAGTTTGCCGTTCAAGCAATACACGCAATTATCTTTTTATTATGTTATAAAAAAGTAACGAAAATTAAACGTCATTCGGCTTTTAACACGACGATTTTCCGTTATTCAGATATTTACATGTTTGAAAGTTCTGTACAATTGTAGGAACTGTCTCATCCTGATAGTAAACGGTCACTACCACCCTCGAAATCTGGATTCCAACATTAATATGATTGGAGATCTAGCTGAAATTGACCACGGATGCTTTGCTATTTTTTCAGGGACTAAGATGGAACACTCAGATAAGTAGCGTAGTCCAGTGTAGGGCAAGTTCCTGACTCTACCTTTCAAACGAGCAGTACTTAACACTACAATTATAGGGCCGTTATTGGTGTGGCTGTGGAGTTGAACAACAAAGGGTTCATCCACGTTCCTTCTGATGAAGGGACGTGGATACAACGTACAAAGATCATCAAACATTTTTCAAATGTCAAACTTCATTAAATGAGTTCCTCTAAATTTATTGTAATACCTCTCTATTGAAACATTTATTTTAATTTCCTCATGCCAATTTGGTTTAACTGTTATAAATTCTAATAAGTACACGTAGTAAATTGCAAGTCGTCGCTAACAACAGGATAAGACGCAGCTAATAAGCGACTGTAAACAAACCTGAATGTTTTAGGTCAAGAATCTAATTACTGTCAATGAAGATTTACAAGAGATAATGTTGTAAGCCACGTCTAGAACACACATACTTGTATCCTGTGACAAGCATAACAATTAGACTCCTAACGTCACCACTTTGGTACAACATCGTTCCATCCGCTTCGCTTATAAGCACCTTCCCGTTTAAACACAGCTTAACTACCATGCTGGACAATTGCAGATGGTAAACTTCAAATCATTTTTAAAGAACCTCCAAGCATGTTTCGTTACAACTTCACGATAAAGCAAATGATAATTAATTTATAATACGCACAAAACTTACGACATTGATAAGCGTTTGCTTGAGAAGATCTAGGACCCCCGAACAATAAATAATAGTCAAATCCAATTATCCAATTGTACTTCTCTGCGTCAATTAGCGCGTATATACATAACCGTGTCGGCTAATATTCTACATATCGCGCAAATTACTAGATATAAACCTATTGTGGAGTCTATCTTATACTTCCTCTATGGACCAGTCATTACATCGAGAATGACACGTACTTTGATGGGATTTTAATTATTAGCAATCAAGTTCACTGCACCTTATATATGCAATTTGCTCGCACAGCACATATAACTTAGCCCCCTAATAACGTGTGCTAGAGTCGACATATCCACTCCCATTGAATATTTTACGCTAAAACGTATAATAAAGCTTTTTTTATAAGGAAGGAATAAACTAATAAATAATTATGCACTAAAACACGAACATAATATTTACATGGAACGTACTTATATGCGCCATCAGATTACGTGAAAGGGTTTAGGCGCACCTATTTTTACCCAATTGTGTCAGAAGGAGAGCTACAGCCCAAACGGCTTGAGGGATCGTGATGTATGACGTCTCTTTAGAATCGTTTCTATTTGGAGAATGGCATAAGCTATATGTTTTTTTTTTAAATGGTGCCTGCAAATAGGGGAAAATGGGGGAGAACGGGGACTATTTACAGTCATGACAAAATGGATTTCAAATAAAAGGTATGTACTGAAAATAAATATACTATAATACTTTTACTCAAATTATTAACTCATATAAAGTGTAAAATTAAATATATCATTATGAACAAAAAAAACGTCTCACCAGTTCAAAGTTAATTTGATATTTACTTCAACAGTGAAGAAAATATTTTAAAGAAATTAATAATGTTATAGTAAATTATGTTTTTGGTGTGAAGGTGTGTGAAGTGTACCACATCAAAGCATCCAGGTGGTAGAACCGATGTAGTACGACCGGGGAAGAACACCGCCACACCTATTTCTAGCGTGAAGTAGTTCGTGCGTTTGGGTGGAAGGGTGTGGTTGCTCTCTTATATATGAGGCGACCATCTTAATCCTCGGGAGTAGCAACGATGATTTAAAAAAATCAGTGGTGCCTGGGATTTTAACTTTGTACCCTCGATTGAGAGGCCTAGATCCAACCATTAGGTATATAATATAATATGTCGTTAACTTGTTTAGTTTGTTTGACCTACTAGCGTGCTTTGTGAAGCGCCGAGAAATGTCTAAAGTTAACAAGTGGCACATATTAACTGCTTTCACTCACTCTAACAAACGTACTTATCGTACTTAAAGAGAGTGTGAACTTTTACGGTTATTTATATAAATTGTCATGTTTGATAATCATCAAACTTTGCATAAGATAAGTGAGTGTAATAAGATAATAATTAGTAGTGAAGTAGTTAAACTAATTTGTATATTTTATATTTGTTTGTCGCTGTATTATTGATTCAGTTACTTATCGTTCGATAAGAGTCTAAATCTGAAGTCGGCCACAGAGGCGAGTCAACTCTGGGACTATCATGAACCGCTTCGAATAAGTGCTCATCCCTACCAAATCAGCGCTTAATACTTTGGATGTGTGTAGAGTGGAACCACAAGGGTTCTCCTTTGAACATTCATCTTCCTTCTTGTGTTTCTGGAAGTCCACCTTGATTTCGTTCTGATATTCCCGTATATTTCTATTTATTAAGTAGATAAGATAGTTACCCAACACAGATTAAATCAATAGCTTCCGCGTATTTAAAAAAAAATAAACTCTTCATGGTCTAACTCCAGTGGGCTCGCTGAACCTATTTATTTATATGTTAAAACGTAGTGTTAAGCGCTGATGTGTGAGGGATTTGAGCGGTGTGTTGAGGGAAAGATGTTTAGGTATATCAGGTGTAGTCCGTGTAGTTTCGAGAGTAGAATAGGGTTAACATATTCGCTGCCTATCGTATGAGGCGACTAAAGAGACATGAAGATAGAAGTGCATCCATGAACTGTGGTTAACAGTTGGAACTCGAATCAGGTAGCAGTTATCATTTATAATTAGATGAACTGTATGCTTGTTTGCTAGTTCTATAAAAGCAAAGTACGAGTCGAACTTGCACACAGAGATATGTTGTATGGAGGTCTGCATTATTTTGAACTATTTTCTTTTAAAACTATTTATTGTACCAGAGGCATTAGCACTACTATACACTGTGTATAAATTTCATAAGTCTATCTATAATGGTAAGAAATAGACTCCTATGGCAGACGGAGAACGAACCCTTGAAAGTATATAATATATGACCATATTATATGGTCCCGTATTGACCCTTTGGTCACGGAACCCTAAAGATATCGGATGAGTTGTTTTCCACAATTTCGTCGATTGGCGGCACCGGTTCCGACCCGCGGCGTTGCCTAATTGCCACCAACATCCACTACTAAAGCAAAGTACTATCCGAATATTTTTCGAATTATTTCGAAAGTCAATAAGTCTGATGTAAATTGTTTCTCTATGTTAATCAGAATTAGATGTTATGTAGATTTTTCTGTCTTGATGCTCACTACATTAGAACATTATTGTCTGAAACCGACTGCAAGATTTCTACGTTTATCTATATTATAATCTAAATATGTTTTTATACATAATAAATATTAATGGAACAGTATAAACTGCAATGTTGAGATAATTTCGGTATACCTGTCGAAAATGACTGCAACTTAAGACACATACCTCTTCGCCATTCTTGAAGTCATGTTCTACTGTACAGGACTTCAATTTTCTTTTTTTTTTGTTTATATTTGACGTATAATCAAATCTCGAAGCCTGCATTTGCTATGCTGATATAATAACACCACGCAGTAGATTAGTGCATTTACATGTCAAACAACCGATCTCATCGATTAATGATTAAGTAGAATCGATCATTCAAGGACGATCGTCAAGCGTTACCAATTGATCTATGTCATCGAAAGACGATACAATTGATCACTCGACATCGATTAGATATTAAACCTCTACTATTAGGTAGGATTGGTAACTGTCGTCGGTGGTGGACATCTGTAAGCAACTTTATGCAGAACAGGAGTTCCATCTAAAGTCGATTCAAGATGCGTTGCACATACGAACTAAGATCACCTCATATATAAATGAGCCGGCAACAACACTCTTCCGCCGAAATGCAAGCTACTGCTTTACGCTAGAAATACGAGTGGCGGTGGGACCTCCCCCGTCGAACTACACCGGTTCTGCCACCTGGTTGTACTGTATTAGATAAGACCTTATGGGGAAGGCAATTTACGGATGATTATTTCATCCATCGGTCTATCATAATTTTATAACATCGATCGACGACGATGTTGATTCGAGCGTATCAATCGATCGATCGGTCTGAAGATACCCTTACATATTATTGACATTCCACGAAACAACTTATTAGCTACAGTAAACTAATTAATAAATTTTATAATCAATCTCACTAATAAAGTTAACGTCACGCTAACACGTAACTGAAGTAATTTCAAATGAGCACCAAGCGAAAGCCTTCAGGCTAACGTTATCACGGAGCAATTTGTAGATGATCAGCTTTCACTCGTGCCAACGAACACCATTACCGTTGTATTGCATGGTACTTCCCGTTTGTAGTTGAAAAACGTGTGGGCTTGGGTGTTGAGAGGTGTGGAGTGATTGACTTTCTTATGTTGCTTGGCTGAGGAACTTTACAACACTCTACTGATAATTATATGTTTACGCATGAGCTTATATAAGCGCGGAGGGGGGAGGGGTGGTTAAAAGGTTCGATTGACTTATGTTTTTAGGCTATCTTAATGTCAAACTAAGAAGTGTCATAGAAGAAAAAATAATATAAGGCTAAATTTATCATAGACCAAAAGGTATTCTTTTAACAAAATATTATTTTTTATACAACAAAATATAATGGCTCTTTCAACTATATTTAAGTATAAATTACACGGATGATGCTGTACATCATTCGTGTGATTAGAATGCATCATTTAGAAAGACGAATACATTTCTAAATATTATTTGGTCAACACCAAATTATCAGACCATCAGAACACGTGGTCTCCAATCAAATATGTTTGCAACGTTTGCATAATATTTATTGTTATTTATACATAAATCGGGTAGACAGTGGATAGACAAACATATGAATAGTTAATTATTATTTATAGTATGTACATTGGATGTGTATAATACTTTAAATTTGTACTTGACCAAGTGAATTCGCTTGCTGAAATTTTGTTACTCTTAGAATTCTCGTCAACCCATTATTGTCCCACTGCTGGGCACGGGTCTTCTCTCAGAGTGAGAGAGTTTTAGGCCTTAGTTCACCGCGCTGGCCAAGTGCGAATTGGTAGACTTCACACACCTTTGAGAATTATTTTTTTATGAGAACTCTCGGATGTGCAGGTTTCCACACGATGTTTTCCTTCACCGTAAATCGGTGATATTTAAATTCTAATACGCACATAATTTTAAAAAATCAGTGGTGCGTGCCTGGGATTAGAACCCCGGATCCTCGATTGAGAGGGCGAGTTTCAACCATTAGGCTTCACTGCTCTT
>DWNE01005976.1:0-13471 GCA_018249875.1 Cecropterus toxeus | reverse complement strand
CCATGGGCGGCAGTAACCACTTACCATCAGGTGGGCTGCTTGCTCGTTTGCTACTTCATATTTATATAAAAAAAAATAATAACGTAATCGTTCCATGCTATTTTTACCTTGAGTGGAATATCGTAAACAAATTTTCATAAAGTATACGTATGTCTTTAAATAAGGTGTGGTAGAGCTCTCCTTCAAAGCCGGCGATGCATTGGCGACTCCCCTGATATTGCAAATGTCCATGGGCGACGGTGACTAGTTTCCATCAAGTAGCTCGTCTGCCTTATCGTTGGGTTAGGTTAGGTTAGAAAAGTAAGAAGATCTAAAAAAGATTTAAGACTGCCTTAATGTAAAAGTCGGCATTCTCCCTATTATTAGCCTTTCGATATCAAGTTCTTTAAACTCCTACCGTCAGATGGCTGCCTCAAACGAAAACTCTGGAGCCACCAGTGGTTAAATACTTATTAATATTTAATTAGGGTTCCTTCTGACAAAATGTTAATGTTACGTTCGTATGCTATCAACATCCACACGCTTTATTCATATTCAAATCTACAAAGTGTCGCAGAGTACAGTTACATAATTATACAAAAACATAAACAATATTAAACCACTACATTAAACTATTAATTGATAATGTTTGTATCTCGTTAGTTCAATCACTAAAATATGCAAATTATGTTGGCGCTACAATTGTGGGCTTACTAATCAATACGGGCGGTGTAATCAAAATTACTCATAATATTGTTACAAATTGTAATTAGTAAGTGGGAATAAATTATAATAAACAATTGATTCCGTAAAGTTATATAGTTCACTGTAATTTCATGAATAAAACTGGTATTATTTATGGTAATATTTTATGAATAAAACTTCTGAATACAAAATGGTAACAATTATCCGTTAGAAATTTCAAAACGGCTTGTAGAAATTTACTTGTTTGTTTTCATGAATTAACTTTTTAATTTAATTGTACGTAATATACGTGAAAAAAATATAATTAAAATATATGATGGATATAATGGAGTTTTTTTAATAAATCACAGGTAATCACAGCTTGAAAGGTTTAATATGATTAACTCATTGTCTGTTATTCAGCAACATAACTATATTAAGGAGTCTGACGTCAATCAGACTACAAACGCCCGCCATAACGAACGAACAAATATTTGTCTGTTAATGGACTCCAACACGTCATACCACGCCACTCATTCCCTTCACATCCCTATCAGTGAACAAATACAATTTAGGTAATTACTACAAATTGTCATAAGTGTCCAATATTTTATATAATAGCCCTGACACCCGTGCTTGAAAGAATTCACTTGTATTTTTTTATAATCTCGGAAGAGTTAATATACAAAACCTTTTTATTTCTTTGATCACATGATAATAGGAATAAATGAATGGTTCAGGAAGCAGTTGCCACACGATCGTAATTAACGTTGTACCAGAATTTACAAGTGAACATCATCGTATAATCTTTTGATACAAACGTATAACATTGCAAACAGCATTTCTGATCGCCCGAATATTCGCAATGTGGCTAATTGTTTGGCCAGACATGCGATAACGCGGACGTTCGCCAAAATTCGTTTCTATAGCCACGGGGCATAGACATGTAGGTGTAGCAAGGTCGGTCAATTTGATAAAGGCCGTAGATATCGAATGACGACCACGCCTGTTCTAGACAACCCAAACACTATCTTTGGCTATGTATAGGGAAAGTCCTACCCTATTCTATAGATTGCTCAAATACGAGGTGCAATTACCTAATACAATAATGTATGGAAGTCAATGTACGTGAGTGAGTATTCATGAAACATACAATTTAAGAGTCTGCCTGGATTTCATAATGAGGGTCCATTAAATCCAAAGTTATTCGAATATGCGTTTTTCGGCTAATCGTATCTCAAATTGTTCATACAAATTGTTTAATATTTTTAATGCTTTTTGACATGTATCTATCCAGCAGCCTTTTAAGTTATTGGTCATAGTCCTCCCATAATGGGGGATAAACCCCCAATAGCTAATATTCACCGAATCTGGCATGCACGATGGTAATCGCAGTGGATGTTGAGTAAACATAAAAACACTGCTTGCCTTTTCCTGGATTTTTGCCTTCTACGACCGGCCCTACCATATAGCGAATCGAGCGGTCTCTCTAGGCTTTTGGTCCCAACGGGCACCTCAGTGATAAATACAATCAACAGAAACTTAAACGCTGTCGACGTCTTGTCAGTTCCACGCTTGCATGCGTACATACAACTGGGACTAAAGGGGCAAGCAAGGGGAAGCCATAATTGAATTTCTCTCAATCCTAAAACTTTTTACGGACCGCCACCATTGTGACATCCACGGGAGAGGGAAGGGAGTTATTCGAGACAACACCACAACAACATCAATAACAACGACCAAGTTAACGATTTGGACGCGCCTCTACATAGTGTAAAATATGGACTTTTTAATTCTTAAAATATTTAGAGTTCCCGTGATCACATTTAAAAACCAAAATTGAAAACACACGTTATAGAATCGATACAACTTTATATTTATGGGATCATGTTAGAAATTCGTGAAACGAACATTAAAATATCATCGCTAACATTTTTATTGTTCCGAATAATGTGTATAGACGTAATCGTAAAATAATACCGGTTACAACCGAATAAAGATACCCTAAAATTTGTATAAAACGACAATAAACCAGGAAAAATTGAGGTAAAAGAAAGGCGCGTAAAAAATAATGGCTCACCCTCCGCAAGCGGGATAGGGTGGCTACTAAATAAATTGTTTGCCTTTTTTCAATTCCATACAACGAAGCGCAGTACGTACTCGTACAGCTGACGCTACATATTTCAAACGTTGAATTTGATTTTAATAAGTTTATTCACAGAACAATAGGTACCGTTTTCTATTGATCTGGCTTTAGGCACATACCAGCAAGGTAATGAAAGACCAAATTATAGGTTACGTTCACTTTTTCAACGTATTTCTCGTTTTTTTAGTCGCTTATCAGTGAAATAAATAATGACCGTCAATCGATTAGTCAAAATACGAATTAAATAATAATTATATTTTTTTAATAAGTTATCATTTCGCATCGCGTAGTGATCCCTAGCAGACTTTTAGGTCTAAACGCCAAATTTATCTTTTCTTTTTCTGTTAATTCTGATGGTTGTTAGACTTGTTAATGCCATGTAAAGCTTAGGAATTCCTATTCTACTTTATATTGTTTTGATTGTTGTATGTATAAGGTATATCGTAGAGTAAGAATGGAAGGCACCGAACTCGAACTCGAACTTTCGGCAAAATGAGTTGAAATCTTGAAACCACTACGTAGTCTGTTGTATGGGGAAGTGACGATTTTGTACTAGGAAGGGACTTACATAAATGTTACGTCTCTACAACCGCGCTTTGAGAAACTCCCCAATATACATAATACACTCGTAAATGCAAATTTAACATTACCCTTATATACTCATCGTATAGTTCGATGATAAGATAATAAATCAAACGTTAGTTGGTATGTGCACTCGACGAAACCGCGTCCGCAAATTGAGTACGGCTCCTTGTATTTCAAGAGATGTCGTTTCTCGGAAGTCTCGAGACCACATTCCGTATGACTCACATGACGGGACGCCCGATCATCGAGTGTAATAGCGTTTAACCGATTCTGTGAGATAATATTAATATTGTAATTAAATATGCACAATAGCCTTGTGAACATCGGACTCTCATCGGTATGTCCGAGATTCAAATGAAATAGAATGTATTTGTTTTGCATAGACCTACGGGAGCAATTGCAAATTGTTAGTCAGAAAGATTCAGAGAAGATCCGGCAAGAGACTCAGCGGGTTTGTCTTTATATATATATGTATATATATATACATATAAACAATTTGTTTTTTACATAGCAATAAAAGCTATCTTCCGTATCTTGTCTTAAATTAGATAAAACGTGAGGCTCGTTTGTTAATGTGCATGTATATTAATTATTTTTTTCAATGATATGAGTGTATTATAAAAATTGACATATGCTTTAACGGTAAAGTATAACATCGTCAAAAAAAAACATGTCCTACAGATTAAAAAATGTTATCATAGGAGTAGTCAGCCAATCTACAACGGCCAGTGTAACTATGACCTAATCATAACCCAGCAGTGGGATAGCAATACTGTAAACTAACTAAGTCAAGTCCTTCCTCCATAAACCCAGTACCGTTAGCACCAGTTCATTCATACGTTTCATTAAACTCACAATTATTAATAACAAAACATACTTATATTGCAATGTACATTGCATGTTTAAAAGTTCGGTTTCGGTCATACCTTAAAATGTTGAATTAATCAATTATGGGCAAAAAAGTAAACAATAATTGTTTTAAGGAAACTTAATGAACTCATTTAAGGGCATTATTCATGTCCTCTGTTATGAGAGTCGAAGCAATAAATGTGACATTTGAAGCAATTGGTTTAATTAGATTTTTAGCGATTAGGCATTTTTTTTAGTTCATGGGTGAAGTGTAAGGGGACAGTCACACGTCCTCCAAGAGATGAGCCCCGTAAGGGGCGCCGCGCTAGGGGGCACCGGTGCGTTCCAATGGAAATCCCGGAGTCCCCTGCTAAGCGCTAAGGAAGGCCACCTAGGGGGTTTTAGTGGGTAAAAATCCCACATTACCCGAAGTCTCTCCCAAGGCTTCAGTGTACCTTTTGAAGGTTTCCCCTCCGTCACCAAAAAAGGCATTTTTTAAGTTTGCCGATAAATCTTCAAGCGTGATTTGAGTTCCAGAGTCACGACGACTTTTTAGGCTTGGTAAATAAACTAAATTTATGCATTACCGCTGTGAATCTGTAAATCGTAAATTACTGTTTTAAACTTCTGAAGCTTAGTAACTCACATGGGAAACGTATTTTGTTATTTGTTATCTCTACATGTGGGCACGCTGCGAGGAGGGGAAAACGAGACCCTATCACATAAATTAAATGGGATTAGTGCAAATTTTAAACTTAAATTATTTAAAGTACCTAATATTTGTTTAAAATATTGCATAGATAACGCGGCTTTATGACACATCTGAGTAAATAAATAGAATTGTAGTTTTGTATTGTAATTATTCAAAATAACCGTTATTTTGATATTTTTTGTTATTTTAAAAACGGGTAATTTATAACCTAAAATGCTTATTAACGAAATATCTGTTTTTTAATAATCGGATTGTTTTACGCTAATTTTGGAAACAGTTAAACGTATTCTACAAAAATTGCACGCAAAGACAGTAGAGTAAATTTATTATCAGTATTAGAACTTACTACCATTAGTAGTATAAATGAATAATGTGTATCTACTACAATTCAGTATTTATACCTTAAATCTTAAAAACCAACGGCAGGCGTTTTGTATTAAATTACTTCTTCCTTATGCCTTCAGCATTTACTTTTGTGCAACATCTAGTATTACGTAATAAAATAAAATGTAATTTACAAAGTAAATTCCTACATTGCATTTATACATCATGCAGTGTAAATGTCTTCACAACATCATCGCTTGAAATCTCTCCTTACGTTAACCACTCTAGTACACTCGAATGAAGTGCCCTCATATGAAAAGTTTATACGCAATATTGTAGGTACCTCGTGGTGCCTCGAGGTGACTTACCCGGAGACAAATCTAGCCAACAAATGGATGATAGTAATAATGATTTTTCTGGTTTTTCATATTATAAAAAATGTTATCTATATCTTAAGCGAAAATAAAAGACATAGTTTATTTTTAAAATATTACAGCCGATGTCCTATTGATTACTGTGGTGTCCATGAATAAATAAAACGAAAACGATGAATTAAAAAACTATATAACTATCTGACGAAAAAATAACTCTATTTCCATAGAGAAGTCGGTTAATGATATAATTTGTTTGTAATAAAAAAAACGTTATAATTGATGAAATTGACGTTGGATGCGCCAATCAACAAATTACTCGATTTTTTCTTACGTTAAAAAGAAAATTCACTCATGGCTAGCGCTAGTTATGGCCTTCTTGGCTAGCGGAGAGTTTCCAGCTTAGCAGTGGAGACTAACAATGGGTTGACGACGAAAAAAAACATACCATACATTTAACCTCGTCCACTAAGTTCCCATGCCTAGGTGTGCTATACATCGTTATCTCAACGTAGCGGATTAAGATAAATTAGTAACAGGGACCGTTTCATGGGCAATTAGCCGACAATGTACTATGGCTAATCGCTGCCCATCCGTTTCTTGTATCCAGCCGCCCCCGCACTACTCACTCTCACATGTACAAATTCGTCTTGAGTGTCGTGGGACCGTAAAACTGTATTTATGTAGTAGATATGCGGTTTACATATGCGTAGGCTAAGCTTTGTGTACTAGTGTCACCTGGTAACGGTACCTTTCCTTTTAAAAAGGGCATTTTAGAAATTTATGTGCTAACAACTTTTTCTTTTATTTTATTTCTTTTTTAAAAAACACACTTTCTACACTCATAGCCCCACACTAGGATTTTCTCCTGTATCGTGGGTGCCATGGATACACAAACACCAAGACCTAGAACAGAAATCTAAACTCATCATTCATATTTCTGTCTGGCCGGGAATCGAACCCGTGACCCACTGCGCGTGAGACCAGTACGGTGACCGCTCGACCACGCGGGTCGTCAACGGGTTCTACCTGAAGTCGATCCCAGATGCGTTGCTACTCTCGAGTATTAAGATGGTCGCCTCATATACGAGTGAGCCGAGTGACAGTAAACCAGTCAATTGTTGTGGTATTTTTCAAATTCGCTGGGAACTATCACCATATCGGCCTGTCATTGGGTTCCCGGTTTGACCCTCGACCAAAGATATCTCAAAGATGTATTAAGATCTCAGTTCTGAACCTTGGTGTATGTGTATTCGTCTGTGTGTTCATGACACCCACGACATAGCAAGAACTAGTGTAAGGCACTCTTTAGTAGACAGGTATGATAGACTAATACGTATAGAAAATACTGTTAGTGCGATATTTATCGGTCGACACCGATTGGAGCGGTAACCACTGATGATTGAAATTTAATAATTGATTCTATCATTGATCGAAAACGTTAATCGACTATAGACAAATTGGTGTTATAGGTCGTAATTGGCTTAATAGAAGGTGTGGAGTTATGCACGATAAATTTATAAAATACGTCCAGTTTTAAGAAACACGATTAACATCATAATTGTTTTTGATTGTTTAAAATAAATACTTACGTCTCTTCTAGGCCAGCCAGAAATAACCTTATAATTTTCTTGGGGATATCCTTTCGACGCGAGGAAATCTAATAATGCCTGAAACAAAATATTTATTTTGAGTATCAAATATGAGGGAAAAGGAAACATTTTTTATAAATAAGAACGACAAAACAATATCAAAAATTAAATAATAAATGCTAGGAAACAAAATTGAGTACCACTATTATGTCTGGATTTACCTATGTTAGAAATATTTCTGACTTATTAGAAATGAATATGACTTGGTATTTTATTTATGCGTTACATACTCATGAATACGATACCAAGTTATATTCATATGCACGAGTATACACATATGTGCTGTAACGTAGCAAATTGAGCATTTTATATAATTCGCTTAGCCTTATTGTATGTCAGGGAGAGACAACTCTCGTGCAAGGTGATTCAAGTTCGAAAGATACTTGTGCGGATGTATATATCTCTTGCAAGTTAATGTACTTTCCAGTCTGCCAGTATCGTTTAACATTAAGAAAAATCACAGACTTGGAAACTCGTTTGAGTCACTTCTTTGTTAAGTGTAACCATCTTCAATAAAAGTTACATTTGTATACCTGGGCCACGCTAAGATTCAACATTATTACACTGGCTTTTCAAATGAAGTTGTCTTTACCCAATAATTTGTTAAAAACAATAAATACTCGCAAAATTCCATAAAGAACAAAACGTACAAATTCCAGATTAACCAAGAAAACAAATGAATGCCGTAAGTAAAATTCTACTAAAATAAAAAAAAAAAATACATAATACTGATGTAGATAACCAGAACGAAATAAGAAAATATTTTATGTTATTCCACCTTTTTATTGCGTTCCTCTAAATATGACCATGAGTGTATACAATGTAAGGTGATTTAAATCTAGTGACCCATTGCACACGTTCAGCAGTTTACATAAGCATTAGTGTATTATATATTATGTATTAATATTGTTTATCTTTTAAATTTCCACCTGCCGCAAATTTTCTAGCCACCCAGGGTTGACTGGCAGAGAATGACATCAGGCATTAAGTTTGCCCTATTGTGTCTTCTATTATAGAAGTGCAATGAATAAATAAATAATAACAATTAACAAAAAGGAAAGAAGATAAACCACTTAGCAACTGGTACGTAAAAAGAAAGATATTTTGAAAGCAACGATATCTTTACATGAATATACGAATAATAACGCTCGTAAGTAACATATAACAGAAATAACAAAGGAAATACCTACTTATATCTGGAACAGTATTAAGCCCGTATTTTATTTCATACCAGGAATTTATTCCGAGCGAATATAACGAACGTTATTACAGAGAATTCAGCTACAATATGTGCTATTGTGAAGGGCTTTAACTCACTAACAATGGAATGAAAGACCCAGTGACCTCCAGTTAAAGAAGGCACGTTGAGTCAATCTTTTGTTATTGTATGGAGAGCAACGCGATATTTCGATAAACAGGTGGATTTTGTCATCTTAGGGGCTAGTAACAACGTAAGGTGATTATGGCGATATTTTGTATTTTTCTCTCACTTAATGAGATGTAGTGAGATTTGAGTCCTCTCACTTTTCACACGTGTTGATTTAGCGCATACACATAGTAAAGGAAATAGTTCTAAAGTCAGGTCATATAGTTATTAGTACCTGTTGCACATATGTAGTTTCGTCGTCGTGATCCATCGAAAATATGCTGAGCGCTGACTTCGGGACTATGTATTATGTACTGCGTATGTACCAAACAACACATACTTAACTTATTTTTTACTTTTTTGCGGTGTGGAAATCCGTCTTATTTTTGGTTAAGATTTTTTTCAAGAGTAAAAAGATATAGTATTACACAAGTTTACATATATTAAATTTTGTATCTTTATTTTTTAAACCTTTTTCGCGTATATGTTAAGAAATATGTTTAGATGGCAGCCAGTAAAATTATTTGTTTTTGTGTTAGACGTGTCAAATTTAGTTCAAAAAATCATTCATATACAAATACATACATAAGCATAGAAAACAAAGTTATATTTAAATAGAGGGTTTCAGATGTTTATATTATTTGCTATTGCATTCAACATGATAGTTACCTTCATGTTTATTGAAAGAAATAATTTAGAATGAAATAAGAAAGAATTCGATTTTTTTTTTGCACAAATCAATTTGAAAAAACCTCTATTACTTAATGAAGCGCCAGAAATACACCTAAACATAGTGGAAGTAGATCTTTTGTATCCTATTTTTTCCATTCTTATTTAAATATATTCGATAAAGCCATTTAGTAAATCCTCGATTGAAACTATCAATAAGATAGGAGCCTTGAAACGTGACAATATGATAACTATTATCACTCACCTTAACTGGCGACGAAGACAGCCATAATTGGAAGAGATCTGACGTCACCGAGGTACTCCTCGCTTCGTGTCTCGGCCTTGGGGACAGAGGCCCACCAGACGTAATCGTATGCAACCTGTTTACTTCATCAGATGACGCACACTCCCTTATATACCTCTCTAATAACCTAGGTTTGCTATCCAGAAGCTTTTTCAGTTCAAACAAATCTTCCTCCGTACAATCATCTGGCGATGTCCTTTCTATCACTTCCTTAAACTCATCAGCGCATTTCATTATTAGTTCGTTAGTTGCTAACACGTCGTATACGACCTTATTGCCTAAATCTTCTGGACTAGACCCGTCTACTTTAAAGTATTCATTATCACAATGCCTGGCACTATCTAGCTCTGTTTCACAACCATTCTGTTCTGTTATTTCTACGATTGTAATAGGTGGGTTTTCTTTAAGCATGTTGTTGTTTTCGTGGAATTCTGGCTTCTTTATTTCTTCCGGGAGTTCATATACGAGGCGCATGAGTTCGTGTGATCGTCGCTTCTGTTCCTCCGATTGCTTATCTGCTTTGTTTTCTGCATTTACGTCGACAAAATTTGCATCCGCCTTTTTGGAATCGGCTTTATTTGCAACCACATCGATAGGCTCTTCTGATGTCATGGCAGGTTTAGTTATGGGATCTCGTGGGAAGGATTTCAGTCTTAACACCTATTGACGTCATTTCTTATGTTCACCCACATTCGTAACGTTACCTGGGGACAAAATACAAGGTTATTATTTTAATTTTTTAAATACATCAGACCCTATTTGGACTTTTATCCTATTTTTATTACCCGACTGCGTCAGAAAGAGAGAAGAGAGGAGGTAATGTTTTTATAGCGTACATAAGTATGTTTGTTGTATGTATGTCCATTTCCTTGACACGCGCTACAGCCCAAAAAGCTTAACAGTTTGTGACTTTTACTTCCCTTTATTCACGAAAACTCATACAAAGCGGAAAATAAATATTTTTATGAACAATAAATCGCTTTACGCATCGAGATTTTTGTTTTACTATTTTTCACATTATTACTAATTATTGTAGGTATATAAAAATATTTCGAGCAAATATTACACGTACTTTTGTCAAATAGCAAGACAAACTATATATAGTTTAAAGATGAATTTTGACCATAAAACGTCCTAAAAGTGAGAACAATCAAACACAAATAAGAACACAGATACGCAAACTCAAATACTCTAGAGATCACTTGTCTGTCTACTCACATTAAGCCTTTCTATTATTTACTAGGGACTTAAACGTGGAGAGGATAAACTAGTTAGCGTGAGACATCCAGCTTCGTCCTAAGAGACTCGTTAAGACTTCGTCTGCCTTAAACGTTCTATAGTGAGAACTTTTCCCTGCAGATTCTTAAATAAAGAAATCTGTAAAATTTTTCATTTCTATTCGTTGATGTTTTGCTAATTTTGCTTTGCTGAATAACTCCTGTGGATTATTTGCTTTACGTATGTCTGACATAATTATACAATATTATAGATCTTGGTTAATTATATGTTAGAAACTCTATACTACTTTTTAGCTGCAAATTATTATCTCAATGTTTACGTTTTCCAATCAGGCTTTCCGCTTCGTCTCGACCCACGTGTGAATTAGAGCTCTCTAGACACTTTAAGAAAGAATCATACCAGAAGTAGGTTTCTTTAGATAATCTTAATATATACAAATTACGTGTCATGTTGTTTACTACTGAACCGATTTCAATCAATTTTTTACACCGGGCGTAGTTTGATACAACTTAAAAGACAGGATACTTTATTTTTGCTAATTAAAACATTTAACATCGAATTTGAAAAAAAAGAACATTAATCGCAGAATTGGTAAATGTAAGACAATCCGGGAAAGATGCGTGAGTCGTTGCTTCTCCAGGGATTGCCAAACTCTATTAAATGATGGGACATTGGTACTAAAAACCAACCAACCAACACCAATTTTTTTCTAATGCCCACCAAAGTGGGCACGGGTCTGCTAGTACAGTATATGTTTGTCAAATTATTGTCTTTATATTTAATGCTATTATGTGTAACACAATCTAAATAGTAACAGTCATTATCATATTAACTTTGAAAGACACATCTGTGATCAGCTTTACAATACGATTATATTTTGGATTTGAACATCACATAAGTAGGTATATCTCAACGCGTGTGTATATCAGAATAAAGTAACGAACAAACTATTATGCAGTACAACTGATGGTAGAAGATTACTGCCGCCTGTAGACCTCCGTAAGCAACTGCATAATAATATAAACCTTCTTTGAAGTCGATCACAGATACGTAACTACTCACAAGGACTAAGATGGTAGCCTTATTCATAAGTGAGCCGGCAACCACACCATTCCACCGAAACGCAGGAACTGCTTTACGCTATACATAGGTGTAACTATCTAGAAGAGCTATCAATCCCATCCTTACATTCTCGATCGCTCTTATAAAAATATATTTGGATATTTATTAAATAAGTTACCAAAACGAAACGAGTTACCAAAGTTCAGAAACAAAGTCCTTTTCATGTCCCAATATAGAACAATATTCCCCGACATCACATAAAGCTTCCCGCTTGAGTCGAGTGATCGATTCTGTGATATCTTTCGCGGCTTCGGGTGGACTTAAAGGTTTGTTCAAAACAACGCGGAATTGAGCGGAAGCGGATTTTTTTTATTGTTATGGATTTAAGCGATTTACGCGTTATATTTTTGTGCCTACTTCTTATCTGTTTACACGCAAATGAAAGAATTTATTAAGTTGACATTTATCAATTTAACGAGTATATACATAAAAAGATACTTAAATGTAAAACGAAACATATTGCCAAATTAAATTAAATTATTGTACCTATTGAAGTGAATCTTCTTTACGAGTTGTGATTTAGAACTCGATTAAACAAAAATGCATTACGAAATCAGTTGTCGGCGCTACATCTAGATGGCGTTGTACCTTTGTCAGAATCACGCTAACGATTTAATTTGTAAATTGTAAAAGTGCTCAAATTTGATTTATGTGACTTAAAATTTCGGAGTATGAGTATATCTCAATAGGTTGTTGAAAAAATCATAATATAAAGGGTTTTTAGAAAATATTCTAAGATGCTATTAATTTTGATTAAGTTTCACTTCTGCCGTGAATGAATTACACACACTTTATTTATTTTGTGATACGTTCAATTAATAATTGAATTAAAGATTTCGAATGCGTCATGATTATAAATAGACACAATACAAGATACAATTTTAAATAGATTGAATCGCTTTCCGCTACTTCCAAGAAACTCGCGTTATTTGGACGGAGGTAATATTTTGCTAGATATTACACGGAGTATGCCCCCGACCTCAGCATTTGAACAAAAGCTATCCTTGTGTGATATGTGAAGGTAGATAGTTTTTCTTTTGTCTCTGACTAGCTGAAGTAGTCATCAAGTCTTCGCTACGGGACATAACAATAGTCGCTATTTTTAAATAGTGCAAAATATCGAAATCAAAAGAACCCTTTCGTTGAACAAGTAAATAAGCTACATCCATGCAAAATTTCGTGTAAATCGGACCAGCGGTTCTTGCGTGATTGACTAAGAAACAAATACACAGACCACCTGACTGATTGAGATCTCTGATATATTATTTATTAAAACAAAAGATACAGAACATAGACATTTTCACCTCCCCTTGGTGAACATCCATTTGGAATGGTCTATTTACTATCTTTAATTTGATACCCATATTGTCGTGATAACAAAGAAATTCATTTCTTTCGTCCTTTTTTTCATTTTTTTACCGACTTCCAAAAAGGAGGAGGTACTCAATTCGTATGTATTTTTTTTTTTT
>DWNE01005975.1:0-13471 GCA_018249875.1 Cecropterus toxeus | reverse complement strand
TTGATATGCATTTGGTAAAAAAATGTTATTTTGATATTACAAACAGACACTTCAATTTTATTTATATGTATAGAAGATTAATGTTAACTATATTAATAATCAATTTCATTATTTGAACTTTGAATAATACTTATTATAATTATATTGTTAAATGTTTAAATAATAAAATTTGAAAAGCAGAGGATTGTAATCGGGATTATCCTTCATTAGTTTAAGCGCCTTGTATTAAATATTAGCAACAATACATAACATTGCCGTTTACAATTAACTAGGCGTTAGTGTACTAATAAACCAATTCTAGTGATTTCACTACAAAGAGTAATTCTCTAACTATTCCTATTCATACAAACATAACAATATTATAAGCTTTTATCCACTAACAATGTAAAAAGTCATAAAATACAAGTGATTCTTTGAAATAAAAATGTCTAGAAGCTGAATATTTTTCATCAGACAGCCCTTTTTCATCTTAACAGTAGTTTCAAAAACCAACCGAATTGATTACCTCATCATTTTTGAAGTCGGTTAAAAATGAAACACGTTTAATGAAAAAATATTTTGTTAATGTCCGTTCGAATATTTGCTTCAAATTACTTTGATAACAAGTAGTTTCTGGTAGCACTTAACATATTTCTATTGTACAAATGAATATATCCCTAATATCTACGTACTAGAAATGAAAATTGTATATTCGTGTTAAATAAACCACCTTAACAATATGTCAATATCAACATAAACCCTCTCATTCCGCCCTCAAAGAGACTAGAAGAATCCTTATTGGTCAATTTTCGACCAATCAGAAATCGTAGCGCACACCCTCTTCCAAATTCAAATATCGTAATTGAGTTTTCTCAGTTGCTATTTCACCGCCATACTGTCAACATCTCTGTGTGTATTAATATGAAAAAAATATTGTGAATTTTTGATTCTGTGTCTTGTGATAAGTGTTAGACATTTTTATGCCAACTGTGACTAACTGTGCTGGTAAACAAGGTATAATATTTTATCACCCTCGTTATACAATTGTTCAATTTGATAAGCTTTATTAAATTTACTGTACAATAATGTTAAACAATATTAACAATTACCTATAAAACCACATATAAATAGAAAATGACTAAATAAATTTAATTTATTATCAAATTTGATTCACTTATAAATAAATAATAATCAATACTGTTAAATAACACAAAAATATTTGTAAGTTAGTTCAATTTTAACAAGCCTGTAACTTCGAAGTTGTTTTTATATAACATTGAAGAAGCAAACGATTTTGGCGACGGGAGATCTCCCGCCAGGCTAGATGATTATGCCAGGGGAGCGGTCGTGCTTCGACAGTCTTTGTTCGGAACTTGTATATATGCAGGTTGTTGAGAAAACTCTGATAGGGTTCAGAATATCGTGACATCAGTTCTTGATAAGTAGCGGGAGGTCCATCTGATGGTAAGTGGCCACTGCCGCCAATGGATCTCTGTAAGCAACCCCAGATAAAATCGAAGTCTTACCCGAGGTTAACCACAGGGGCGTTGCTACCCTTGAGGTCTAAGTTGGAATGCCTGTCTCCTTACCGCACCCTTCTGACCAGAACACAGTAGCGCATAACACTGTTGTTATTGGACAGAAAAAGGTGTGGCGGTGGTGCTTCCGGAGTTGAACCACAAAGAGTTGTACCTTTTACCTTTACCTACACATCCCCAATTTTTTTAACTATTACCTACATAGAACTAGATAGTAAGTAGCTCCATGCAATGGACATCTGTAATCAACGTAAGATAAGTCTTACATGTTAGCCGCGGATTTATTGCCTAAGTTTACTAAGTTGTAACCCTACGGAATGAAAAGAAGTGTAGAAGAAGAAGGTAGAGTAAGGTTCAACCAGGGAGATACCACATACCTATTTTTAGCGCAACGCAGTACTGCGTTTCGGTAGAAGGCTACCGACTCACTTTTATATGAGGCGACCAATTTAGGTTTCGTAAGTAAACCACATAATATCTTAACTGCATGTTTATGCTATATTTGTAAAAAAGCATACTTTGTCAAACCAAAGCACCTACTTATCGTTAACCCGTTAATGTCCTGCTGGACACGAGTCTTCTCAGAATGAAAGCTTTAGGCCATAGTGCACCGCCCTGTAGCAGTGCGAATTAGTAGACTTCACACACTTTTATAAACTTTTTTTAAAAATCTCTTAGGTTTGTAGATTTCCACACAATGTTAGTTGGTGGTACCTTACATCGAATTTGTAGTTCTGGAATTAGAATATGGCTACGGTATCCCCTGAATGTCGTAAGATGCGACTAAGGCTTCAGGACGAGGCTAGGTGCTCAGAAGACTCCTGTTGGGTTCCATTGGAGATCCCGGAGTCCTCTTCACAGCACCAAAGTTTAACGCCCGAGGATAAAAAAATGTGTTAGTGTCTTGTTGAAATCTACTAAATTTATAACTTTTTGGAACACTAGTATTATTAGGCAGCAGTAGGTAGTGATGTTGCTTCTTTTAAACATATGTTTTGAATTTATATTGTATAGACATTTATTACTAAACATTGTTCAATAGTAGGTAAATTTATATCAAGTCCCACTAACACTCATGATTCATACATACATTCCCGACCTATAAATACGAAAGTCTCGTTCAAACTTAGCACTTCCGTTGATAATAATGTCCGGTGATACGGGAGACTACAAAACAGTTTAAAAATAAGTACTTAGTTAAAACAGCACTCAGTAGATTGTATATTTATACATTTAACAAAAATGAAAGTTTGACGTTTTTGTACAATGTAGAAACATACTTCTATACTAATATTATAAAGCAGTAGAGTTTGTTTGGTTAAACGCGCTAACCTCAAGAACTACTGGTTCGAATTGAAAAAATATTTATGTGTTGAATAGTAAATTTATCGTGGAAGGCTTTAGGCTATATAACGTCACGCTATGTTTGTTTGTTTTTAAGAGATTGTTCTCTAATAAACCGCGGGTGAAACTGCATGGCACAGCTAGTCACATATAAAAAAAACACGCGTTCTACACACACAAAGACGAATACACAAACACCCAGACCCAGAACAGATATCTAAACTCATCATTTATATTTTTGTCTGGCCGGGAATAGAACCCGGGACCTACTGCGCATCAAACCGGTAACCGCTCTGCCATGCGGGTCGTCAAATATTTGCAAAAAGTGCAATTCAATATATTTGGAAAAAGCGTTTACGGGAATCAGGTAAAGTAATAATACTTAGAATTCTTTATTTATTAAAATTTCTGTCTGTTTCTCAGTGTTTAAAATCATGTCAAACCAAAACTACACTGATAGTAAAGTGTTAACTACCATCCATAGTCTTTATCTTAAGGTATTTATTAGTAGCAATTTTATTTTTAAATGCATCTTCTCAAATACAATTTAAAATTATGATACATACTTATTTGTGGGATAAAGCGTAGGACTCAGCTAGTATTGAAATGGTATTAAGTAATTTATAACGAAAGACAATTAAAAAATACGAGAAATGACACAATCCGAGTGCGTAAAACTAAAAGATGCAATTAAAGAATTAGACTTAGTTAAGAATTTCGGACGTAATTGTCCAACGAATGAAATGCAATTTCTCCAAAATGCGAACATTTTTGTTATTTCTACAAAATGCAATTTTTGCATTACGATCTTTTTATTCTCCTTGTCAATTTGTGTACATTTTAAAACTCTTTACCATAGCGTACTCCAATTCAATGGCATCAGACCAGGAATCCTGCTCCGATGAGGAGCCAGATAGTGAGATGCTGAGCGATGACCTCTGTCTTCCAGACAGTGATGACGAGAGACAGACTAACAGGAGTGTTCAGGTATAATATCCTCATATATATCCATTTAATCCTACTGTTCTATATTTGAGTACCACCGTGGATATTGGACCTTGAAAACTAGAAAAGTATTATAAAGATTACAGGTGTGTTTTTATTTAACTGAAGCCACAAACGAGGTGGACTAAGTGTTTAATACCCCTATTGATTTGATCCCTATACATCTGTAACAGTTCACTAGGTGGTAGAACCAGTGTAGTTAAACCGGAGAATTACCACCACCACCACAACTATTTCTAGCATAAAACAGTTCTTGGGTATCGGTGGAAGGGTGTGGTTGCCGGCTCACTTATAACTATTGTCAACCCATTATCGTCCCACTGCTGGGCACGGGTCTTCTCTCAGAACGAGAGAGTTTCACTTATATATGAGGCGACTATCTTAGTCCTCCGGAACTCCGCAACGCATCTGTGTTCGACTTCAGATAGAACCCCTGTTCTATATGAAGTTGCATGTGCAGGTGGACTGAATGCTCGTTTGCTACTTCTACGTCTTATAATATTGAAACAAAAATCTAGAATGAGATCTACCCGAAGTGGACCACACATTAGTTGCTACTAAGCCTGTTGTACTAAGATTGTTTTTATAAAATTAAAGTAGCAAAGAAGCATGAGCCATAGAGGTAATTGGTCACTGCCATGAACATCATTAAAAAACTTCACGTACAAGGGTTCTGTCTGAAGTTAATCATAGATGCGTTGCTACTTCCAAGAACTAAAATGGATGTTGTCATATGAAGTTGAGCCAGCTACCACAACCTTCCACCGAAATGCAAGAATACGAGTTCTTCTTCATGACGAAGATGTACTCGAAGAAGAAGGTAATCGTTCCGATGTTAATAAAGCACGAGAGGTTCTACCACTTTCAAACTTATTAGTATTATAGCAGATTTTTTTTACATAACCACAGACCATGCAGCACAATATTAGCGATCACTGCTTTTCATGGACATTGGAACCAAATAATATTGATTATAGACTAAAACTACTAATGAGCACTAAGTTACAAGTTTGATTCCGCTAAAACCAAATCCCAAATAGTTCTAGCATCATCATAATACTTCTATTTTCTAGAGTCTCCACGAAGATTTGACGCCCCTCAACTCCTGTCTTCTCCGACCACCACGGAAGCTCTTCACCAACTGCCGAGAACGCTGGCGCCAACAGAATGTCAGCGGGGCATTTGCTGAACTCCGAAGACTTGTACCAACGCATCCTCCTGACAAGAAACTGTCGAAGAATGAGATTTTGAGGATGGCTATTAGGTAAGCGAATGACTCGTTAAAATTATTATTAAATGATTATTATTTTTTATAATATTGAAATTGAATAGCATATAGTCAACCTCTTGTATATGGATACTGCTGCTCATGGACATCTGTAATCAACCCCAGATATGATCAAAATTTTGACGGAGGTTGGGTACAAGTACGTTGCTTATCACTGAGTAGTGAAGCATCGTATGACCCCCTTTCTACACCTTGTAGACCAGAGTACACCAGTGCTTAAAATTGGAGTTAATAGACGAGACGATGGTGCCTCCGAAGTCGTACCACAAAGAACTCTACCATCTTCAAATCTCATTAAGTAACTAATCATGGATGTCATCATCCATACACAGACCGTGGTGTAACTCAAGAAATTATGGGGTCACTGCCGTCCTTTGGCGTCTGTAACCAAATTCATATAGAACAAGTGTTCCACCTGAAGGCATTTGCATGTTATTCCCGAAGGCTAAGATGGCCTCAAATTAAAGTGTGCCAGCAACGCTGCCCTTTTACCGAAAATCGTACACGGAGCAATGTGAGAAATAGGAATTTAGGTATCACCCCGATTAACCTCGTTCTACTACCTTACTTTTCAACGCCACAACTGGTCTAGTGAAACTCTTATAATTATTACTGGATTTGCATACATCAAATATTGCACTTTGTTATGAAAATGAAGTAATAAACAGACATGCAAAATCGCTGGTACTCAAAAAGTTAGTAATTGATCAAACGCAATTGGGATTTAAATCTTGAGAATTGTGCACGTGGTTCTCCATTAATATGCTGTTCGACAAAAAGCACAATAACGCCTGATATTGTTGTAAGACAGAAATTAGTCTTCTTTAAGTCATCCCTTCTTCAGGTACATCGGTCTCCTCTGCGAAGTGTTAGAATGGCAGAAGAGCCACGGTCTTCACATCAGTAAAGAAAACTCTGGTCTCGCTATCAAATGTGAGGGTCCTTTGAGCCCTCAAACCAGAAGGCTTCTACTAAAAAGACCATACTTCGAAGACGATCCCAGAAGACTTCGTGAAACTAATGAGGTTGGAAGATACGGGAATGAGGAGAATGAGGACTTTAGGCGGAATCAAAGAATAACTTGCAGCAAAACAGAGTTCTTCTTCAGTAAAGATCATCTCAGGATTTTGAGGAATCAATACTACTTTCAACCGAGATGGCGCCAAAATGTTCCTTTTAGGAATCTTGCTGGGGAGAGGAATGGAAATAATCTCTTGATGATCGCTCCCAATGGCAAAGAAGATGACAGTAAAAGTAAAGATAAGAATGACGGAAAAGACAGAGGTAATAAATAAAGTGGCAATATTTTATAATTAGATCTCAAGATATTTCGTTATTGTCATCTAGAATGTTAATATAGATTTAAGTTGTATAATTTTGATAAGCGGCATAGCGTTAATATATTTTTCCCAAAGAAGATTGTCGAATGAGTTGTTAATAAACTTACACACGTCTTACTTGATCATAAAAATCATAGCACTTATAATAAGCCAGATGGTAGAGTGTAGTTCGACTGTGGAATTACCACCGCCACAACTATTTCTAGCGTAAAGTAGTTCCTTCGTTTCAGTAGAACGATGTGGTTGCTGGCTCACTTTTATATGAGTCGACCATCTTAATCCTTGGAAGTAGTAACGCATCTGTAATCGACTTTAAATAGAACCCCTGGTCTGTATGAAGTAATTTAGAGATGTCCATACGCGGCAGTAACGACTTACATTGCAAAAAAAAGAATTTGAATTAGCTATTTCAAAATTGAAGAGAAACTTTTTTAAAATCGTTGTTATTTAAAACCAGAAGAAACGAAATGCGTACCTCTTTCTGAAACACGCTAATGTCTTTATTTCATACCTTGTATTTGAGCTCAAGTATGGTAGGTATATCACATCGCTCGAAGGACAGATAACCGACGGGGAAGGAAGTCCTCGAGTAACGACCACGTTTAGGCAAAAAGAGCACATGTCGCCACCCGACCAGGTGGACCGATGAACTGAAGAAGACAGCGGGGAACCGTTGGATTCAGAAGGTACGGGACCGGTTGGAGTGGCGCCGTTTAG
The DNA here is from genome assembly GCA_018249875.1 of Cecropterus toxeus. NCBI lineage: Eukaryota > Metazoa > Arthropoda > Insecta > Lepidoptera > Hesperiidae > Cecropterus > Cecropterus toxeus. The sequence continues at coordinate 6,260 of DWNE01005975.1, read as the reverse complement.
GGGAGGCCTATGCCCAGCAGTGGACCTCGAAAGGCTGACGGATGGATGGTTATAAACAAAATAAGTCAGAATATGGGCTGCAATGATACCTTTATCGATTTTGAAGGGCATAAGTCTTAATATCTTTATGGTCAGAAATATTTATTTATTATTATTAAGTTCTGTGTACCGTGTGTTAACAAACACATTTTTTATCTAGTTGCTCTGTAATCTTTAGAAATAGTGTATATATTATGTTATACTAATAAGTTACGATAAACTCAATGTTATTTCTGGTTAGCGACTATTTTCCTGTTGTAGATCTGCAGTTTCCTTGTTATTGTGTATGTTAGAATAAAATCATATTTAAAAGTAAGTACGATTCATCTAAGGTTTTTTATTTATGCACATGTAGATATATTACACAGACTAACTAATTTGTACGCTAGAACTAACCTTATATAAAGTTTTATCAAAATCGGTTGAGCTGTTTCAGAATTTTTCACGTGTATGAAAAGTGACTCATGATTTTTATATATTAAGATTAATTGATCTAAGTATATAATTAATAAGTCTATGATCATTTACCCTGATATAAACGTAATATATTGAAAATAAAGTGAAGTAATTAATCAAATTATAGATGTTTTTAAAAATGCACTATGGCAAGACAATCACGAAGACCCAAAATAAACTAAAAAAACATTGAATAACCGCGGATCGAAGTCGGGACCCTCTGTGTGTTAAAGTGACAAATTTATCTCTTCCTGTGTAAACCAAGCCGGTTGCAACAGATAAGGAAATAATTTTCGTCATAATATGTCCAGGCACGTGCCGATTAGGGTAGCCGCTTCGGCAAATAAAATAGGGGTTGGCGATAAGAGAAATTAATTTTATTTGTAGCATGGTGCTCAATATGGATTATTTTATCAGAGGGTGCCAAGTCAAAGATAAGTCTAATATTGAATTACTTTGCTGGCGTATCGCACATTGAGAACGAAAGTGACCGAAGTCATAATTTCCTGAAATTGCTTTAAATACTTGAAATAACGAAGTCCAATTAGTAGTATCATCTAGTGTGTTAAAAGGTGAAGATTTTGTTCTAGAAAAGTATGCATACAGATCACGGACGTAGCTTTAGCTTTAAAGTTCCACGTATTCCACGGCGAAGTGGGGGGATCCCCAAAGATAAAAACAGAACACTAACGCAAATTAAATCTATCATTTACAAACCCCTACTCGCTCGGACAAGTTAAGTAAGATATGAATGGGTCCGGACTTCCAAAACCCCCTCTTTTATACGTCCGTGATACAGGTGTAAATGTTACTTGGCCTTTTATAATCGCGTGGTTAAGAAAATCCCCAAAATGCCAACACTATATTTAGGTATTTCCGCAAATGCAAATTTCGTGGAAATAACAAAGTAGACAAAAGATTTTTGTGTTAACCTTACTAGCAGGTATATTAATATGTTAAGAAAAATGAAAAACATAGGAAAAAATCGGACAAACATTCCAAAGTAAAACTATCTTCTTAATTTTTATTACATTTTGTTTTACAACAATCTTCTTACAAAATACAAAAATAACTCGTAATCAACATCAAAGTTCAGTTTTAGCCTTACTACTGCGCCACATCCTTATCGCTGAGATAGCTTCTAGAACGTTCTGGGCGAACAATTTCGGTGCTTCCATCGGTAGGAAGTGTCCACGGTCGGGAAGAACGGTTTCCTTCACTAGATTTGGATATTTCAACCGTATGAGCCATGGCGGAAGGTAAGTTATCTCATATCTAGGCTGGATCACGCAGGTAGGCACTTGTGTTGGAATGCTGAAAACGAGAAAAAATATGGATATTCGTTAGAGCCATACAAATAAATCAAAGGAATTAGATGAAAAAGAAGTAAGTTAAAAGGTAGAATGCAATTTGAGCAAAATTTAAAGGTAGGAATGTAAGAGAAAAGTTCACACAAAAGCTCCCTCCCCCCCATTTAGTTAAGTTCACTCGTGACTAATCTTAACTATCTTATAACTTGTCCAGAACTTTAATGCGGAACAAATTTTTAAAAATAAGATGGATGTTTCCACCAATTTTTTAAAAGAACACTTTTTCAGCCAAAACTTGTTTAAAAAACTTGTGCCTAGTTTACATAATGTTTTACAATAATGATATCTATTGAATTGAATCCAAGAGCTTCCAAAATAAAAATGCTGAATCCACTTCTATGTTATGATATGGGAGGCAGTGGATTCCGCGGCAGTAACTACGTAACATCGATGGGCTGCATTTTGCTGGCTGTTAGGACTGATCACAACTACAGGTGGTAGAACCGTTTGTAGTTCGATCTCCGAGGACCGCTACACTTAAGGTTTGAAGAGTGTGGTAAACTTATTATGTTCTTCTTATTTATAGCTGTACCAAACGATATAGCAGACGGGCCATCTGATGAAAAGTAGTTACCATCGCCTACGGATATTTGCAACAATTGAGGAGTTGCCAATTCATCGCCGGCTTTAAAGGAGAGCTCTTTTTGCACCCTTATTGACGATCCCCATGTCATAGCGCTTCGGGTCGAAAGGGAACCCCTTTTTAGTAAAATAATGAAGTAGCAAACGAGCATGCAGTCCATCTGATGGTAAGTGGTTACTGCCGCCCATGGACACCTGTAAGAAACTTCATATAGAACAGGGGTTCAATCTGAAGTCGATGACAGATGCGTTGCTACTCCTGGAGTCCAAGATGGTCGCTTCATGTTTAAGTGAGCTGGCAACCACACCCTTGTACCGCAACGCAAGAACTGCTTCATGCTAGTAATCGGTGTGGCGGTGGGGCTTCCCCGGTCGAACTATATTAGTTCTTCCATCTGGTAAAATCACATCGGTCATTACACTTCTTGCACGTTCGTGGCAGGAGAGCGTGCGTCTCAAGGGTAGTACCTACAGCATCTGTTGGCCACAGGCAAGAATCCGATCTTATGATTATACACGTCATTATCATTATACACGTTAAACAATCAGGAAATATTAGTAAAAAAAACTTACTCGTTCATCCTCAACCCTAAATACCTTTTATTATAGGTTTCAGAGTATAACCTCATCGAACTCGTCATGGAGCTGGTAATCCAATACATCATGATGTTATCAAGAAGCTGCTCTTTAGTGTAAAATGCTGATAAACCACCGTCAGGTGCAGATACGTGGTGGAAGCGGGTTCCGACGGATATCTTCTCTAGCATATAGGCAGCTAAGCCTGCAGGTGAATCAGACAGTCCAGCTCCTGGAAATGCATTAGACTTTAGAAGAATTGAGAAGGTGATGGAACTCTTTGTAGTTCAATTCTGACGGTACCATTTCCTTACTCTGCCTTATCATAGCAGTGTTAGGCTGACCCGCATGACCGAGCAGTTACCATACTGATATAACGCGCAGTGGGTTCCGGGTTCGATCTCCGGCCAGACAAGCATCTGAATGATGAGTTTAGATTTCTGTTCTGGTTCTGTGTGTTTGTGTATTCGTCTTTGTGTGTCCATGGCACCCACGACACAAGAGAAAATCCTAGTGTGGGGCTATGAGTATAGGAAGCGTCTTTTTTTAAGCGAAGAGTTCGAAGGGCCTAATAAGGTAGACATACTTATTCTGGGGTATCCAACTCAGTTCTCAGGAGTAGCAACGTTATCTGTGTTCAATTCAGATAAGAGACTATTTGGGAATGATGACAGATGTCTATGGGTGGTAATGGCCACAAACGATTGGTCTGAACGCTCGTTTGCTACTTTCTATATTATAAAAATCAGTATATAGTTTATAGGTCTATTTTTAGCGTCTAGCAGTTCTTATGTTACGTTTTACGTTACTATGGAACGGTTTGGTTACCGGAACACTTTCATATGAAGCCATCTTAGTCCTCAGAAGTAGCAATGCACCTTTGATTAACTTTAAATAGAATCCCTGTTTTATATGAAGTTGCTTACAAATGTTCACGAACCAATCACATTCAATCACATTGACTACATGGTCATGCTCTTTTAAAGCCTATAATAAGTGGTAGAACCAATGTAGTTCTCATGGGGAGGTACCACCGCCACACCTATTTCTAGCGTGAAGCAGTTCTTGCGTTTCGTTGGAAGGGTGTAGTTTCCGGCTCACTTGTATATGAGACGACCATCTTAGTCCTCAGGAGTAGCAACGCATGTGTGATCGACTTCAAATAGAATCCCTGTTATATATGAAGTTGCTAACAGACGTCCATGGGCGGCAGTTACCACTTACCATCAGGTGGACTGCATGCTCGATTGCTACACAAATCTGATAAAAAAGCCGGTTAACAAAGAAGAAAGTGTTCATCTGCTACTTTTGACGACCCGCGTGGCGGTGCGGTCACCCTACCGGCATGACACGCAGTGGGATCCGAATCTAGATTTCTGTCCTGGGTCTGCGTGTTTGTGTATTCGTCTTTTTGTGTTTTCATGGCAGCCACGACAAAGAAAATCCTAGTGTGGGACTATGAGCTTACCAACAGTATCTGGTTTAGTAGACTGGATATGTAAATAGCCAGATTCCTTTATATAAAGATCAAGAAGTTTTGACAATGGGTAGATGCGGTCTACAAGGTCAGCTCTCATTATCATCGGAGGGTAGATCGAGCCCAGTAATGTGACGACTGTAGTGAGAAGTGAATGGCTGTATACCGTGTTGGAGTGATAGCCGAGAACCTCCTACGGAACACAAATAGATTAGGTTCAAAAGATTCCAAGCTAAAACTAATGTAAAACCAAGGAGTTTACCAGTGTAGTTCGACCGAAGAAGTCCCACCGCCGCACCTATTTCTAGCGTAGAGCCTTTGCGTTTTGGTGGAAGGGTGTGATGCCGGCTCACTTGTATTTGAGGCGAACATCTTAGTCCTCGGGAGTAGCAACGTATCTGTGATCGACTTCGTATAGGACTCCTATTCTATATAAAGTTCCATGGGCGACAGTGACCACTTACCATCAGACTACTCGTTTGCTTTTCAGTCTGATGAAAAAACTAACTTTATTTAGGGTCAGATGGGTAAATCAAGCCACACAGAATACTTCTTGTATATGAAGTAGCTTAGAGATATCAATGGGCGGCAGCATTATCACTTACCATCAGCGTATTAGCGGTGGACTGCATGTTCGTTTGCTAATTTAAACTGATAAAAAAATCTTGATGGAGGCGAATATGTCATGAGGAATACCTTTAAATGATAGACTTCTGTAGAATTGGTGTTCTCAAAGACCGCTCGCATTATTTAGTGACCGCCGGTGACTAAATAATGCGAGTTCAGTGTTTGGAGTGCACGTCACCCTATCACTCCCTGTTAACGTCACCTTATAGAAGAAATGGCGGATTTTAAAACATGTGATATGGATTGGACTCTAATTAAAAGTGTGGCGACTTTCTGCAAGTCATCAAGAGATGTCGTCAATGGTATTTTAAAATAATCAGTCGAACTTCCCGGTCGATCTACACCGCTACATGTAAAGTAAAAATCGATTAAAAATTAGCTCACATCAGGGAATAACGTTGTCATATCACTAGCCACCATAGAACCAAGATCGCCACCCTGTAAGTAGTACTTCGTGTAACCTAATCTTAGCATCAGGTTCCTGAACAGGACGGCGATTTTATCCGGACCGAACCCAGGTCGGATAGGTGCCTGGAACAAAAAGAAATACAAAAATTAACTTTGAGCTTGAGCTTCAGTGAGTTCAATGAGTTTAATATAATTAATCTGATTTAACAGATTCCGAACGAAAATGGTTATCTGTTCCTTATATGTATATATGGTAATTAAATTATATACGAACAATAATACTTAATTGTTCTTAATTACTATTATTTTTTAATATTTTAATTTAATTATTAAGTTATTGCAAACTTTGAGTACCTATATATAAATTTTAATTTTAAAAATCATCGAAATGGGAAAGTTCGTTAATCTCAAAAGAACGCAACCGGTTTTGTATTTTACACCAAAACTGCAATAATAAAAAATTTGGTTTACACCACTTTTGCGCTGATACCCTCAAATCTAACCGCTGCCTATGACATCTGTAATTGACGCTTACCAAAATTAGAATTCCAAGGCCAGCCAGTAAGAAATCTCTACTCTAGACTAAGATAGAACGCCTTGGAGCAGTTTGTGTATTTTAGCCGCACTCTTTAAACCAAAACGCAGCAGCACTTAACACTGCATTAGTCAGAAATAGATGTAAGGTAGGGCAGAATAGGTTAGTAAAATATTATTATAAATTGCTC
>DWNE01005974.1:0-13474 GCA_018249875.1 Cecropterus toxeus | reverse complement strand
GAGTTTAGATATCTGTTCTGGGTCTGGGTGTTTGTGTATTCGTCTCTGTGTGTCCATGGCACCCACGACACAGGGGATAATCATAGTGGGGGCTATAAGTGTAGAAAGCGTGTTATTTTATTATTTCTCTATTTCTACAGATTCTATTTTTAAGTTAAGGAAAACGTATTAGTACAAAAAAGTCACCAGTAAAATATCACTGACTTTTAGATGAAGTGAAATATAGTCAATAGACCATCCGTAAAACTAAAAATTCATTTGGGATTGTTAAAGGAAACCTTAACATAGGCTTTTTATTTATTTACATTTTATTGTGTAGTCCATGGACTTTTGGAATCCCCGATAAGATTAGGTTCTTTCACGAAGTTGGCCACGTTTTTGCTACGCCTGAAGACTAAGTTGGAATGCTTCTGATAAGTTTGTTTCCTTTACTCAGATCTTATCTAGGGGTATATATACTACTAGCTTTTGCGCGCGGCTTCGCTCGCGTTAAGTAGTATTAAAATTGACAGAGTTTCATACAAACGTTCCTCCCCTATTTTAGCCCCTTAGGGGTAGAATTGATCAAAATCCTTTCTTAGCGGATGCCTACATCATAACATCTACCTGCGTGCCAAATTTCAGACCGATCCGTCCAGTGGTTTGGGCTGTGCGTTGATAGATCACTATGTCAGTCAGGCAGTCAGTCACCTGTGAGTTATATATATGTATTTAGATATATGTATACTATCAGATGAATCATATGCTCATTTGTATATAGAAGTACTTACAATATTACAAAAAAAATTGACAGTTAACAAGGATCCAGTCTTTGAAAAGTAAAATTAACTGGATTTGCGTTGAAGTGGCAATCCAACTGGAGAATGACGAAGCTGTCAAACTAGAATAAAGGTATTTCAATACAACTTATTTTAGTCGGTTGAGTATTTAACTTAAGATCCCGTTGAAAAAGTTACTCCTTCGTTGCTACGGCGATAGCTTTATGGCTTAGTCAAGTGCCACTTCGTAGGTACTTTTTAGAGTGTACTTTAGATCAGAGGTTCTTAAACTTATTTCGTATACCATCTACTTTGAGAATCTATTATTTTCAAAACTAAGAAACGAGCACATTTTTGTACAGTAAATAATGTTAATACTATTATATAGCATAACCCGACAGCGTCAGAAGAAGGGTAATTATGTAGATGTACGTTAGTTTTACTGAATAAAACTTAAAATTGATTAGGTAGTAAATAATAACTGATATGGCTGAATATAGCAAATGAAAGCAAATGCTAATATAGAAATTAAACCTATACCTGCTTGTACATTACGTTTACAATTCCTTAAAAAATAACACCCGTAACCGAAACTACCGGAAACTAACGGATCATCCGTAACCGTTACCGAAACCCGTATAATTTTATTCCTATATCCGTATCTCGATCCGAAACTTCATATCTATACATCCCTAGTTATTACCTCTGTAAAAAGTACTGAGAACTCATTGTCAAGGTTCGAGCAACTATGTTGTCGTTTGTTGACTCAATGACATAATTGTTACCTCTAGTACAATTATATAAACATCACTACCATAATTATGTAATAGTTGCAAAGGTCACATCGCGTTCCTATGCGATGAACATCAGAAAAAATATTTAACTATCATTTTGTACGTTTAAAAGTTCTATAAATTTCATTTTTGTATTCTATTCCTGATTATTTACTACAAAATATACATATATAGTTGTACTATAATATTAACAGTATTATAAAGCTGAAGAATTTATTTGTTTGAACGTGATTATTCACATCAGCTAAAACTCAGAGCTCTTAGTTGCTAATCAGCTGCTACATTGCCGTAAGCCGTAATGACTCATTGTCAAGGTTGCCACAACTATGTTGGAGTTTCTTGGCCTACTGGCATACTCGCTATCGGTTACAAAGTAGTCGTGCTTCTTAGTCTGTAGTAATGATAAATTACCCGCGTCGGTGTTCCCGTCCGATTACAATATGGGTGTCTTCAAGGCAAGAGTGAATAGGCTTTTCCTAAGTTAATGCGATTCACTACCAAAGACATATAGTCTTTGGTAGTTGCATGCAACGCCATCAAGTGGGATTTTAGTCAATCATTGGCTTTTAAAAGATAAAAAGATTAAAAGAAATGATAGCCGCTGAAACAGAATAAATGATAATTGCATTTTTATACTAATTAATATTTATTAGAGATGCGTCGAATATTATATTCACGGAATAACCGTATACCGAATACTATTTGGTTTAATTTTTACCGAGCCGGATATTCCGCCGAATTATTAGCCAAACAGTGAAAAACTTTAAAAATGCTTTTTACACTCATGAAATAGATGTCCAATACGCCGAATACCGAATACCAAATAAATATTCAGCGCATCTCTAATAGTTATTCAACCTTATTTTCAAATGTAAATAAGGTAGATTAACTATTAATAATGAATAGTTTGATTAACTATTATTAATGAATAGTTTGATTAACAATTAATAATGAATAGTTTCATTAAGTATTAATAATGAATAGTTTGATTAACTATTAATAATGAATAGTTAGTTTAACTATTAATAGTTAATAGTGATTAATAGTTCCCTATTCACTATCACTACATAGTACAAAAAAGTCGGTTCCCGCTGTCTGTCTGTCCCTGTGTATGTTTAGATCTTAATAATAACGCAACGGATTTTGATGCGTAAGTCACTACTGCCCAAGGACATGTGTAAGCAACTTCATATAGAATAGTGATTCTATCTGAAGTCAATCATAGATGCGTTGATTTTCCCTAGGACTACGGTTTTCACCTCATATGATAGTTAGTTGGCAATCAAACGCAGGAAGTGCTTCACGTTAGAAATAGGTGTAATATTTAATCAGATGAATTCATTTTGTATCACGATTGGAGAATTCTTATTGGATAATATTTACAGGAGAGATTTTTGGGTTACATAAGTCTTATCGGATTTGAACTCAGGCCTCCATCGTATATAGAATCAAATTGTGTTGCAATGTCAAGGCGAGGAGACTATGTTGCAGTTTGTTGTCCTATTGGCATAGTGTATTTGTTTACAGAGCCTACAGTGTTGCCTACAGTGACCGACAATGTAAAAGTTAACGCCCTTGACTCTTGTCATTCCGTATACTGTTATTGAATTTCTATAGAGAAATCTAAGGTGCCAGTGACTGTTTTGCGTTTGTACAATGATATTTTGAATTTTTAAAAGAAACTGTATTTGGAATCGATTTGGAAGGTCTAAATGTTGAATTTTAATTTCTTTTTACCGTATATCTTGGCATATTGGTATATTCATTTAAATTTAAAAAAGTATATTTGCAAACTATTTTACTTCTTTAGCTTGATGAAGCAAGAAGTTGCTTGATTTTTATTTAACCCTATTATTAGCTACATAATTGTTTCATTTTTAAATTTTCAAATAACTCGATCAAAAGATGTTATAAAACGTTTAGAGGTACATCCACAATAAGGAAAAATTGTCAACAAGGGAAATTTGGTAGTTAGGAAACTGCGGTAAATAGGCGGTCCAATACAAGAAAGTGTAAAAGATAAATGTTTCAATAAAAAAATAACAAAAAATAAAATAGAACCGACTTCCAGGCCATAAAAAACAAAAGTTAAAAAAAAAATGGGTGTAGGTTTTGTACATATTCTCAGGTTTTGTAGAAGTCGGCGCTCAACATATTTCGCTACATCACGACTACGAAACTATGTCCTGCCAGTATATGAGTGTACTACGGCCTCTCTTACTTTGAAACTCAGGTAGAGTTCAACAGTCGGAAACGAATGGGTTGACGACCACAACAAAAAGTCTGTGGGTCTTGCGTTCATCCAAGTATTAAACTGCGTTTCACTTTCAAGACAGTGCAACAATGTTGCAGTATATTGACCTGATATAACTTGTTATAATGAAATCGTTTAAAGTAACCTGGTTTTGACAATGTTGCGAATGACGTCACTCTCAATGTCAGGGTCGAGATGAGTTTGCTCTTTCGTTTCTTAAATAATGCCGGTTCGAACAAAAATGAACGATGTTTGTGGTACTGATGTCGTCCATGTTGTCACATGCGTATGACGGTTATCTTTGTGTCCTGGGTCAGGATATGGTCCCACTTTCGCTGGGTCAGGATATGTTCCCACTGTTGTTTTTCATCACGTTTGTTACATACACGCCCTGCGTGTTCTTGTAAATTTTATCGTGGTGCCAGCAAAACGCCACACGTGCTCATTGTACTTTAAAAATATACGTCGGCACCGGAGAAGCATTCGTGAAAATCATGATGACATTGAATGTGTTAAATAGCACCGAATCTTCTAAATGAAGGAAGTTTGTAGTATTAATGTCGTGTATACTTTGACTATGTTGGGAATGACGGAAGTTTCAGTGTCAGGGTCAACATGAGTTTGCTCTTTCGTTTCTTTAACAAGGCATTCAAATCCGAATCTTTAAAATGAACCAAGTTTGCAATACCGATATCGCGCATGTTTTGACAATGTTGCGAATAACATAAGTCTCAGTGTCACGGTCAAGAAGAGTTTGCTCTTTCCTTTCTTAAAATAACGACGAATCATCTAAATGTACGAAGTTTGTGGTATTTATGTCGTGCATGTTTTAACAATATGGGGAATGACCTAAGTTTCAGTGTCAGGATCAAGATGATCTTGCTCTTTTATTTCTTAAAAGACATATTCTCAAATATTTACGATGTTTGCGATATTGATGTCGAACATATTTAGAGAATGTTGCAAATGGCATAAGACGTGGCTTCAGGGTCAAGAGGAGTTTGCTCTTCGTTTCTTACGTAAAAGCAAATCGTAGGAAAATAAACGAGTTTTGTGATATTGATATTGTAACTGTATTCGACAATGTTGCGAAGTGTCGACCATTGTCCCAGTGTCAGGTTCAAGAGGAGTTTGCTCTTTTGTTTCTTGCACAAATATACAAAGAAAAGTTATGCTGTTTTTTACATTATCGCAGCTAGAGTTTTAAAAATGGTCTTCAATTCAAGTGCCATGGTCAACATTTAGTCCTTTATACGTAACGACGAATCGGCAAACTTACTAAAATAACGACATAGGTGTCTGTTATGTTATGTCGTTATGTCACAACTCGATAAGGCCGATATTGTAGCAGGATTAGTTTCTTTTTTTTTTCAAAAGTAAAAGAGCAAACTCATCTTGATCCAAACACTGACACTACAGATTACAACGATAGATTACCATAATATAAACGTAATACTCGTGTTATTGGCATAATTCATAATAAGATGCTTGCAATGACAATAGGTATTGCAAACTGGTGATGATTTTGTGCCGGTGTCAAGATAACTTTCCTCTTTTCATTGTTATACTCAGAAACTCAGAATCTTCTGTATGTTTTCGTCATATAAATATGTTTTTTTTTGGTCTGAAATGGTCGTAATGAACGGTCATATCATGGACATAATGCGTATTTTAATATTTAGTTTATATAAAATATGAACTAAAAGCTAGTGATTAAGTTTCCCCGTGTTACCAACTTTTTACGATTTCAATTCTTCTTAGTGTCCAGATCATGATTGCTACTCCATATCTTTGCTGGAAGAACATTATATGAGAATACTTATAGATCTGATATAAAACTTGCATGCAGTTGCAATGTTGCCAGTGAAATATAGCCGGGTTATTCAGGGCAATATCGTTGCAATAATTTGAGCAATATAGAAAGGGTGCATCAAGGCGATCTCACACTATTCTGAGAATCCATTTATATTGCAGGCATATAATCTAGTCATTAAGTATCGCTTGAGGATGTGCATGCGTGTTTTCACTTCCCACATAGTTTAATAAACTAATTTTAGGTGTGTTTGCTCAGAATAAGATGAGTATAAGACTAGGTCTGTCTCTCTGACACAAGAATCACATAATCACTCAGTCACAGTACTGTGTGATTCGTGTTTGACGAGCCGCGTGGCGGAACGGTCGCCATACCGGTATGAAACGCGGTGGGTTCCAGGTTTTATCCCCGGCTAGATAGACATCTGAATGCTGAAATTAGATTTCTGTTCTGGATGCTTATGTATTTGTCTTTGTGTCGGCTATAAGAGTAGAAAGAAAATAATTTAATTATTTTTTATAGTTTACCTCATTAGTGAAGTGAGGGTTGGTAGACTTCACAGATCTTATGGGATTTCGGTCACTGGTCTACATGACCAATGTATCTCGAAGTGGGTGATAACGCCCTAATGGGGCTGAAGGCTAACACGGGTCAGTCACGTGTATAAATGTTGTTAGGAAATTGAGAGGAGGGGGTTTCGAACTGATCAAAGTGAATAAACCAAATATGGATGGCACCGACGTAACATTTAGGCATTGCGATGCCTCTTGAGAACTAAAATGAATAACGTATAATTTTACTGACTGTCAGTGGACAGACTTGCCGAATGTTTTATCGCCGATCTTTGGTAAGTCCTAGACAACAATTGGTCCTAAGGGCGGTATAAGTAAAAAACTGATGTAGATGTTACTTTTACGTTTTAAGGTGGACATGGACCCAATTCAGTCTGTAGGGGTTTTCGAAACAACGCAACAAATGTATGGCTGACCTTTGGTATGATCCTTAATCTGATCTCGGATCAGATCGGATCTTTTGATTAAAAACGCCTTGCGTTGATTGCTTGTGCTCATGGGCGTAGCCAAGGGGAGGGTTTTGAGGGTTCAAACCCACCCGAAATGGTAAAATGTTAATATTCATGAAATTTAACAAAAAATAGAAACAGACTTCAATAACACCAAAGAGCCTAAAAATAATTTAAAACATGTTGGTTTCTTACTTACATAGAAAGATGACTATAAAGGCATAAAATGTCATTATTGTCATTTTTCTTGAACACCCCCGATATCAAAACCTGGCTACGCCCGTGGTTGTGCTACTTATATATTATAAAAGATAAATATAGATAAGTAAAGTGTAGTTATCATATGATAATCAGCTGTTAATAAAATATATACGATGCAATCAAGCTTGACCTTTTACCTGATATGAAAATGGGAAGAAATTATGATAATACGTCAATGCAACTTCTTATGATAAAGTCCACGTGTCGGCATGTAGTTAAGATAAATGGTTATTTATAAAGACACTAGCTAAAGCACCCGTGTTTCGCTATGTGACAAGAAAAATAGGTGTTACTTGCTAACCGTTGAAGGTACATTAAAAGTGATAAGGACCTTTCGGATAGGAAATTGAATGATAACCGCTGTTTATGCTATCAAAAGTTTGGTATTTCTAGCGTTCTCTGTTTATTTAAAACTATGTAGGTGTGCCACGCAGTGTCACCTGCGTTTAGAAGAAAACAATCTATTAAAAAACAAACAAACATAGCGTGTTGTTATATAGCCAAAAGCCTTCCTCGATAAATTTATTATTAAAAAAAAAAATTCAATTCGAACCAGTAGTTTCTGAGATTAGCGCGTTTAACCAAACAAACTAGTGCTTTATAATATTAGTATAGATGGAAATATTAAAACTTGAGACCAAACCGTGTAGTGATGTCACTAGAATAGCGAAAAATATCGAATTCAAAGTAAACTATAGACTAACCAATTAAATAAGCTACATCGATGCATGTGTTCATGTGAATTGAACCAGTCGTTCTTGCGTGATTGAGTTATACACAGACAAAGACAATCTCATTTTTATATATAAGTATGGATATAGATTTATTATCTACATTATTACTGGGCAAGGTTTAAGCTTAGGTTGTAATTGCATAAGCAATTATTACTACTTAACTTAAAACAATATATGCAAACAGGCTAATATAAAACAATTAGGACTTTTTTTGTTGTTTATCTTTTTTTTTGTTACTAATAGTTTTATTCTAGTTTGTTTAGTTTGGTAACAATTGGCAAGAAAATAATTAAAATTTATTGTCATCAAACTTCCGATCGTGCCGGATGTAGCTTAAGTAAATTCTGTCACGAAATACAGGTCGCATGCGCACAGAAGAGTTTAAATGTACAAATTAATTTACGATGATTTTTTTGTTTAAAAAAAAGGAATAGTAGTACATAATACCTTTTTCTTTGGTGACCGGGGATGGGGGACCTTCACACTGTCGTTTTTACTATGCGAGTTGGTATTTAAAGATGACAGTACAGTTGCTAAGTTGATATTGTACACGCGTTAACAGTTGCTATCGGCACAGTATATCCGCGTAGAGTACAGTACAAGTAGAAATGGCAAATTACTGGCAATTAATTCCGCGACAATATTAGTTTCAAATTATTATTATATAGTTAATTGAATGTCTGTTTTTGTAGGAAGGTTGACAGTAAATCGAATTTAAGTTTTTTGTTTTATAAATAGGAAGTAGCAAACGAGCAAGCAGCCCACCTGATGGTAAGTGGTAACTGCCGCTCATGGACATCCGTAAGCAACTTCATATAGAATAGGGGTTCTATATAAAGTTTATCACAGATGCATTGCTACTCCCGAGGACTGAGATGGTCGCCTCATATAAAAGTGAGCCGGCAACCACGCCCTTCCACCGAAACGCAAGAACTGCTCCACGTTAGAAATAGGTGTGGCGGTGGTACTTCCCCTGTCGAACTACATTGGTTCTATCACCTGGAAAATGTAAGTGTAAGTGAATGTTTTTAATTTTTGGAGTTTATGCGTTTTAAATAAAACTGGTATATAACGTTTGTCTGTCTGTTTGCACATTCTGATTTTAGAATGACCTAGTTTTGTCGAGACCTTGGCACAATAACACAGATTACTACAGGTTACATTTACAGGAAGTACCAAAGAACTGTACATGTAAAGTAGCGCATTTCAGTGGAAGGGTGTGGTCGCCGGCTCACTTATGTATAAGGCGAACATCTTAGTCCTCGGGAGTAGGGACGCATCTATAGCTACATGAAGTTGCTTACAGAAGTCCGCGGGCGGCAGTAACCACTTACCATCAGGTGGATTGCATGCTCGTCTGCTACTTCATTCTTATAAAAAATAACCTTAAATTACAGATATCACTAAAATCCACACTTTGTATAAGCATCTTGAAGTAGATATTTTTATTACTAGTTTTCTAGGGTAAAAGTTGGAAAAGCTAGGTAATTCTAATTATATGTGTTCTTCGATCGCTTGCACACCGTGCTCTCTAGATCTAGGTAGATATTACTATTTAATCTGTGGTTAGACTACAAATAGTGTATCTTGTTTGTAGTGCTAATATTCTAGGTATTTATGTCCCTATATTATCTAAGAAGTTGTGTGCAACTATTATACTAAGTATATTAACGGTTCTTGCAATATTATTAAGGTATTATAGGTCGTTATGAAAGTACATTTCAAATGTTTTTAAATGTGTTGAAGATAGAATTTTTGAGCCAAAATAATAGCAAAAATATTTTTTGTCTAATTTTATAAATGTACTTAAAAAATATTAGCCGTCACGAGACGCTTGGCAGATGTGTAATATGCATAAACGACAAAGACAAGATTGCGACAGGAACTAAATATATAACGTACATAACATATACATAGTGAATAAATAAATATGATGATTTTTTACAGAAAATAATGGCTACAAAATTTAATAAATATTTGTTTTCCTTAAATGGAAAAATTCAATTTTTATTCTCAAGTACATATATCTATGGTAAATATACAGTCTAAATGTAGTAGTGTGTACGGTGTGGCGAAACCGTCGCCACGCCTCGCCACACCAATAATCAGGTTTACCGGAGCCTATTGATATTTAAAATCAAAATCCTATTTGAAATACAAACACCCGCGTGGCGGTGCGGTCGCCATACCGGTCTGACACGCAACGGTTTCTCGGGTTCGATCCCCGGCCAGACAGAAATGTGAAGAATGAGTTTAGGTTTCTGTTCTGGGTCTGGGTGTTTGTGTATTCGTCTTTGTGTGTCCATGGTACCCACAACACCGGAAAAAATCTTACTGTGTGGCTATGAGTGTAGAAAAAATATTTCTGCATGTTTGTGTTTACAATTTAAGCCTTTATTCCGAGTAACCTGCCTGAATTCAATTTAATATTTGGCTAAATACGTTGGCAGCAATACCACCGCAAACATGGGTGTATTTAATTTATTATATATTTTGAAATATGCAAAAAACGATGTTAAAATCTCGTCAAGTAAAACCAGAAACGAACATTAAAGGCGTAATAAAGCAATTATGTCTAGTTTATAATTGCGCTACTTTGAAATACTTACTTCTAACGTCAAGGTCTGTGACTTCTAACGAAGCGTTTTTGGAAATATTTTCAGTGTTACGCTAACTCTTGTAGAGTTAGCGTAAAAACAGTAAATATAAAAAATTAGAATTCGAAAATAATAAATATAAGAATTAGAATTCGAAAATTAAAAAAGATCATTAATTGTATGTTTTATTTTTATTATTTATTTTCAGAACCTATTAATTTAGATATAGTATTTAAATTTAAGATGGCTTAATTCCAAAACAATTATATCTTCATCTTCATCATGTTCTAAGTGTATCTGCCTGTTATAACTTATGAAACGCCACTAGAAAACAAACTTAGTGTGGAAGAAATACATCATTCAACTAGCTGTTCACCGCGGTATTAACCGCTACTACTAAAAAAAAACAAACAAACAAACATAGTGTGATGTCATACAACCTATACAGCCTTCCTCAATAAATGGGCTAGTCAGCACAAAAATATTATTTCAATTTGAACCAGTAGTTTCTGAGATTAGCGCGTTCAACAAACTCTTCAGCTTTGTAATATTATAGTATAGATAGTAAATATTATAGGTCTGCGGCGCAGTGGGTCCCGGGTTCGATTCCCGGCCAGACAGAAATATGAATGATGAATTTAGATTTCTGGGTCTGGGTGTTTGTGTATTCGTCTTTGTGTGTCCATGGCACCCACGACACAGGAAATCCTACTGCGGGGCTGTGAGTGTAGAAAGCGTGTTTTTTTTAAAGTACACTAAAATCATGCCACCAAACACCTGCCAGAGATGTATAATGTACGACATTTAAAATACTTATGTATGTGTCAAATACTTATATTGCATAAACATAAATAAAATAACAAATTAATAAAATTACGTTTCCGTTATGAGTAATCAATATTTAATTTATAATGACATTTCTTAATTACATGTGCTGTATAAAACGCGCAGCAAAAACGTTAAGTTGTGAGCAGCCTACCACTACAATGTAGTAGGTCACTAATCCGGTAATACGATTTATTGCCTTGTCTATCATAGCTAGTATGTACTATTGTATTAGCAAACTTAGGCTTATATCGATTTTGCACGATGATGAAAGAGGGCACTTGATAGAATATATGTCAGTAATTTCAATCGATTCTTACTGACAAGGAGAAATTTTGGATTTTTTTATGAAATTGGTGTGATCGAGCATGCAATATCTAATCAGCCCGAACTAAACCTCTCACCCCATTCTAGGGCTTAAGACTTTACTCTAAAAAGCCAGGAATGTTACGGATAAGAAATTTCGGATCTGGGATACGGATACGGATATAGGATATCCGTATCGTTATTAATTTCTGAAACCGGTATAATATTATTCCTTAATATTATTTCGGTTTCGGATACGGTTATGCAATTATTTCGGAATATCCGTCAGTTTCGGATTGTTTCGGTTACGGATATTATGTATTTTACGAATTTTAAACGTAAAAGAATTTTGAAAATCGGTCTAGGAACGGCGGCGAAATCGGTGAACATACATAAAAAAATACAGTCGAACGTATAACCACCTGCTTTTCGAAGTCGGTTAAAAATACAAATAGGTCATAATTCGGTTAGATTTAATTTATCATTCGGCTTTATTGTCAGTCATATCAGTTTATTATTATAGCTATTATAGATATGATATGATAAAAAATGTGTCTCGAAACATATCCTTAATTAACCGAAACTTTTGTATCGGATACGATTATGCTTCTTTTTTTTTAAACATGAAGTAGCAAACTGCCCGTATATTTTATAGCTTTTCAAAATAGTTTTATGTTATGCCCAACAAATCGTCCTTATAGAGACAATCTCGATGAAATCAAATTAGAAGTTTTTATTTAAGAACGGACGAAGGTACTATAAATTATTCTACAATAGATTGTTATAACCTTATCCTACATAAAACCGACATTGACTGACCGATAACGCTACGGTTAGATATACAGAAATTCCGTTAGGGGCCGTCCATTAATCACGTGATGTTTTTTGGAATTTTTTAACCCCCTTCCCCCTTGATGATACATAGTGAGTTTTAAGACTACTGCTATGGTCACCCAGGTGATTATGTCTCAAGTGATCAAACGAAACCAATGAGTCGCTTTTGATTACCTAGGTGATATCGCCTGATTATCAAAGTGTAATACATCCTTCATTTACGTCAACTCTTATACTCAATGATATTTAAAGTGACGGTAGATTATAAATTAATGATAGTGTTAACGTCTGTCAAGTTGTTGTGAATTCTATGTAAAATCTATCACAATCATTAGAGGCTCATTTTATCGTGCCGGCGTCTGAGGTCGTGACTAGAGTGTCTAGACTCTAGGATCTAGTGTCTGAAGATCGTGAGCGGTCGGAAGTAGCGGACATTTGTCCCGACAAGATAATATATCGGAATGGTCCTTAACTACAGAAGACTACTTTAAGGCATCATAGTTTTTTAGAGCGCATGTATGTATGTTTGTTTGTATGTCTATTTCTTTGGCACACGCTACACCCCAAACGGCTTGACAGATTGTGACGTGTGTGATTGTGACGTAACATAGGCTATAAGTTAAAAATATATGGGTATCTAATAAAAGCTAACAAGTAGATCATTACAAATATGTCGGAACAGGAGGCCGATCAAAATGAGTATCTTCATCGTCAGACATTATGTGTGGGCGTAATGTATACGTGCAATTAAAATAACAAATTAAAATCGTCCAACCGATTAAATATTCACACGGTACAATTAACACTGGACACTTAAACAGAAATATAGCAACGAGACGTAAGACAGTTTCTAGACTTGTTGTTAGCACAGCGGCTAACAGAGAAGTGAGTGTCGCCGGATCGCACAACACCATCCGGACTCTGACGAGGCGTTAATTTGTTCCGATAACGCTTGCAGCTCGTTGTTCTACTTTTTTTTTTGTCGCGAGGGAAAAACCTACCCTATTATTGTCGTCACTGACATATCTTCTATACTTACAATAAATCTGTAGAGAGGTTAATTCTGTACTTGAAATATATTTCCAAAATAACTATCAGGGGGTGATTAGGGATCGATACCGATGCGAAAAATGCAATCAGTAAAATTTTTATCTGTCTGTCTGTCGGTCTGTCTGTCTGCCTGTATAACCGTTATAAAAACAAAAACTACTCGACGGATTTTAACGAAACTTGGTACAATTATTTTTCATACTCCTGAGATGGTTATAGTATACTTT
>DWNE01005973.1:0-13475 GCA_018249875.1 Cecropterus toxeus | reverse complement strand
AAAATTTATTAACAATCGGGTTTTTTCCCTTAAATATTCCCCTGGAGCCCAAAATAACCTTCATCCTTTTTTTTAACAGGGCGGCGGGGTAAAAATTTTTATGGAGTTAGTAGTCCCGCCTCTAATGCTTTATTTGAGTATAAGCTTATAAATATCATTTGTTGTAATGTTACGGAGAACTTGTTAGGCAAAAACTTTTAAATATAATTAAATAACGTTCCAAAATCAAGTCAACTTGACTGAATAAAAATATCATTTAAGGAACCAGACTAGGTGTGTTGTGGACGTAATTTCGAATTCAGGTATGAAAATTGATATTTAAAAAAATATTTTATCGGTTTCAGATACTGTTTTGAGTTATTATTGTATAATAAATAAAATACGAATCGGTAATGATTCGACATAATCTGTAAATTATTATTTGGTACGAGTATATAATCACTGTCTCGGCTGGGTTAAAACAATACATAACGTGACTCATTTAGATTCCACTCCTGTTAAAAATTAATCGAAACTTTACGTCGAAATCGGTTTCGGATTCGAATCGATTTTCATTTCGATAATCCGAAAAATTCAGTTACGGTTACGGAGCTACAAAACATCCCTAATTCAGACTTTAAAACTGTTCAATGACGAATCGATGTTTTAATCATTATTGTCCAATGTATTCACTAGTACAGTAGGATATTTATCTCTAATATCGTTTATAGTACTTAGTACTAAACTTTCAGTGTTACTGCTTTAGAATTCACGGTATTGTTCTGATTTGTCGAAGCTCACCTGATACGAGTTCCACGTTGTATCGAACTACGTGCTCGAGTGCACGAGTTCTCGGAATTGGAAGTTTCACGGTTTGTCGATCATGAACAGCGCAATATTTGGAACAAAGAATGATGTATATCTGAACAACATAGCTTGATCTTTTTTGCTTTTTGACCGTTCATGGACTTTGCAATCACCTACGCAAGAAGATCGGTTGGAAAGTCTCGTGTAAATGTATCTTATTTCGTTTTCTTTTTTCTATAAGATTGAAATAGCAATCGAGCTCGCAGTTCACCTGATGGTAAGTGGCTACTGCCGCCCATGGACATCTGTAAGCATAGAGATTCTCTCTGAAGTCAATCATAGATGCGTTGCTACTCCCGAGGAGTAAATGGTCGCCTCAATAATTTTATTGTTGTTGTAATTCTCATCTTATGTTGTTTTTTAAATGGTAACTACAGTTATCTATATCTCACTTTGAGGTTTGTAGTCCGATGCCCAAAACAAAATATAATCATCTATTAAAAAAGCGGTGTATTAGGATTGTGGATTTAGGATCATTATATAATTCGCATTCAGTTTTTCAGTCGTGATGTGAACGGCCCTTAATAGATTTAGCGGCTGGTCGTAGGCACCGTTCAGTCTGCGCCCGTGACCTTGGCGGCGCCAGCTGCTGCAAGATAACATAAACGTCAATTTTATCCGTAAAACCGTCTTGAAAGAGTATGAGTAACGTTTAACGAAGCGTAGCAAGAAGTAAAAATAAACGCTAAATGACCGTAATGCCGTTTTATTAATACTCGGAAATGAGTCAGATTTAAAACGAATCGCCAAGAGAAGTAAAAATAAAATGTTATAAAAATAAAGTTGAAGTTTTGTAAGTAGATGCTTGTGTGAATTTATCTTTTATTAATTTGTCGTGCCGTATTTAATCTAAATATACATCTTATTTCAGTGTACTTCAGTTGCAACACCAAAGATTTTGCGTAGATTTTATGAAAATTGACTTTTTAGTTAAATTACATTATTATAAAGACGAATAAATTAAACATTTTGGAAAATTAAACGAAATACTCGAAACTATTCTTGATAACGTAGTCTATCGCTTAAATCGTCTCAATAATAAACAATAACATTTCATGCTGGAGAAGGCAGGCTTTAATGTCACTTCATTTTAATAACAGCAGGCTTCAAGAAATTGCCCAAAATAAAAAAAAATATATCTACAAACTGCTAATTTCAGATTAGGTCCCTTATTCTCACCGTGCGATGGAGAGATCACCTTTATACCTAACTATATTGCTATACAATTAGTTATGAACAATAGAATATATATATTATATTTTTGTATGGTATTGAAGTATCAAACGTGCTTGAAGTACATTCCTCAACCCATTATTGTCACACTGCTAATAAAATTCGAATACGCACCTAATTTTAGTGCGTGCCTAGGATTCGAACCTCGGACCCTCGATTGAGAGGCGGAGTTTCAACCATTAGTCTCTGCATGTAGTCGATCTGGTGCAAAATGTCCGCTACCGCTCAGGGACTTCTCGATTCAGCCTGCCTGTTCTGTCTGAGGTTTGCCATGCGTTGCTCCTTCTGAGGACTAAACTGGAACGCATTGGAAGTATGTCCCCTTACCTCCTTTAAACCGAAATACAGCAGCGTTCAACACTGTTGTTATTAGGCAGAAGTAGGTGAGGCGGCCTGAGGACTAAATTGGAACGCCTTGGGATAAGTATGTCCCCTTACCACATCCTTTGGACCAAAATAGCGTTTACCACTCTTATTATAGACAGACGTAGGTAAGGCGGTGGTTTCAGAGTCGAACCATAAAGTATTAGCTCCTTTAAATTAATATTTCTAACGACATTCTTTTGACAAGCCGCGTAGCCGAGCGGTTACTTTATCGATCTAACGCGCAGTGGGTCCTGGGTTCGATAACCGGCCAGACAGGCATCTGAATGATGAGTTTAGATTTCTGTACTGGGTGTTTGTGTATTCGTCTTTGTGTGACCATGGCACCCACGACATAGAAGAAAATCCTAGCGTGGGGATATGAGTGTAGAAAGCGTCTTTTAACGTCTTTCGTCTTTATTCTTCACCCACACGGTACTTCAAATAACCACTTAAACAATAGACATTTTTCGAGAGATTTCAGTGATTACGTCAGCTTGTCGGTGTGCAAATTTAATATATAGTTTTTACGCTCGTCCGAACAAGACTCCGTCATGTCTGTCCATCACTGAACATGTAGACAGGGGTGTCACATTTATAAATTATTATATTTAAACAAAAAAAAAAACTTTATTTTTTATTTATAAAATATTTTAACAAGTAACATCGTTAAGAATATTACTATTTTTAACCGACTTCGAAAAGGAGGAGGTTATTACAATGAACGTATCCTGTATCACTCTGTAAATTGAATCGATTCTAATGATATGGCATAATCCGTTAAGCCGTTTAGGCTGTATCGCGTGTCAAAGAAAGGCACATAAATATATACATTTCATTTCATTTATGAAGTAACCGATACCTGTAGTTTTGGTGAAAGTAGCACACTTTGCACATCCATGTTTACTACTAAAACTTCAGGTGAACATAAGGATTGGGCATTTGTCTTGACATGTTCCTTCTTTCTTAGCTTTATGTACTTCATATTCTTTTAGCCTGAAATTAAACTATTAATATTATTTTCATACTTAAACCTAACAATAAAGCATACGGGCTACCTGATGGAAAGTAGTCACCGTCCCCTATGGACGTTTTCAACAACAGAGGAGACGTAAACGGTAAACTGTAATCACTAACCCAACTTAACAACTAAACTTTTGTAACCAAACAAGAATAAGAAGTTTATTTAAGAACTAACAGAGAAATGTTTTATACTGTTTTGTCCTAGCCTATTACTAATTAAAAGAAAGTTAGAGAATATCTCATAATTAAATGTAAAAAATATCACCGATTTGACACGAATTTTCGTTTCATCGAATTCAAATGAAAACTATAAAGAAGTTTAACTCCAAAATATTACATTTCATTTGCAAACCCTACCCGCGTAGCCTTGAACTCGACAAAGGACAACGCACTCGACGACAATGCAACGTGCCAAATCACTTATTATACCTATTTCAAGAGAGAAATGTGAAGTTTTAGTCATTTCGCAAATTTTATAAACAATTTTAGGATATATGTATACTTCTAGAAGGAACAATAATTTCATTGTTAATTCATTTTTTTTATTTCATATTTTTTTCATTATAAATTATTTTAAATCTGGGTAAATAAATGGGTTCCGGGTTTGATTCCCGATCAAGGTATCCGAATAGACTGTCCGGGTCTGCGTGTTCGTGTATTGCGTATGTGTCTAAATCTGTGTTTCTGTAAAAGTTGAAAATGCTTTTATTTTATAATTACGATAATTTATTGAAAGCACTTTTTATTATGACGATTTTAAGAAGCAAAACTTAAATGCAGACTAAAAACACTCATAATGAAAACGTCTTGGTATTAAGAGTCCGCAGTTTTAAAAGACGGTCGTTCAGAAAATGCTAAGATTCGTAAGAATTCATGAATGAATGCATTTTACAGCAAAAGTTGACAACATGAAAGAGCTTGAAAAAATCGTAAATTTTGCTAACTTAATTAAAAGTGTAGATATAAAAACCTCCTCGTTTTAGATAGAACAAAGCTGTTATATTCTTAATATTATCGGAAACAAAGATCGTTATTGGATTATATGACATGTATTCTTTTTAGTGTATAGATCTATACACAGCGGTAGCGAAGTGATCAGAATAAGTAGCCATCTGAGAAGTAATTTAGAATTTACCTACTTAACGAAGTATGCCTATACCGTTAGGTTTCTACTAATGATCTCATGGAGATTATAGATTCAGATGAGCTACTTTCACAAGCAAAGCTGTAATTGTCCTCATCATTATTTATATTTTTTTTATAGACGTGTAATAGTGGTTCGTCTATTTACTTTTAGTTTAGTTGTGTATGATTTTGATATAACACTATTCTTATTTAGTAGATAAATCGTAGATTTGGCTTTATTGTAACAAATCGATGTTAAAGAATAACTGGATTTGGATGAAACGGACGTAAATGATGTCATCAAAAAGTAGTTTGCAAAATGTTTGCCTTGGACCTTAAATAATAGAATCAAAGAATGTATAAATTAACTAGCATTATTAATTAGCATTATTATTATTTTATTTAAAGAAGCTTCGCTAATGTCGTTTGCTTTCTGACGGCACACGATAGCTTTCCAAGTTTGATCACCTTGACTGGTGAGAGAACTTCCTTTGCCGAATACACAATATCAGGCTTAAGAGATTTCCGTAAATATTAATAACACTTTCCGTTAAAAATACTTTAAGCTTCATATCTTACTTTACTGCTATTTAAATCTGACCTTAGCAATGCTCAATGTCTTTGTATTCGTTTTGAAAAAAAATGTCAATAAAGCATACCGGTTAGCGTTGGCCAACTTCCAATGTCAAGGTCTGAAATAAATAACGTCTGGTCATCTCTTGCTGTGTAATACTGAACTTCAGAAACTTATTATTTTTTTATCCTACTGCGTCTGAATGAAGATTTTGTTTTTCGAGCGTATGTATGTATGTTTACTGCTTTGGCACGCGGTACAGCTTATAAAGCATTTAATTAAACATATCATGAGTAAAAATTCGTTTTATGCAGTTGGGTTTTTGTTTTAACATGCGCTAATTGTTCTAACAAAATTGAATTTAGCTTTAGTTGCGCTAATTCTTCTAACAAAATGTTCTATTAGATGTTTGGGACACTGTTACTGCCACGACAAACATTTTTCATTTATGGTGATTAATTAGGAAAAAACGAGTAACTAACGAAAAATTCTACATTTAAAAGGCATTAATATAATACAAACAAAGAAAAGATTCGTACGTACCGGATGTATGTATTTATTTGCACGAAAGATAGATTAGAAAGAGAGAGAAAATTGGGAATAAATAAACTCTGGTAGTTGCTATCCCAAATTCTGGAATTTCATTATTTGGAACTTGACGCCGGGTTCAATAAAAGCGTTCCTTTCCTTTCTTTTACTTTGTTTTGTTTCCTCATTTTCATTTCTTTTTCAAAATATCTCTTAAAAGATATTATCCTTTTCTTATCCTGTTATTTTGTTAGAATTATGTTGTAACTCATAATCCTTTCTTAAGCGGGACCCTTTCTTAAGTTGTTCTGCTTCTTAAGTAGCTACCAGATACGGAATATTTATAGTAAATCCGTCGTAAGCTCAACGATTTCGTTACTTTACTCATGAGTACTACTTGTACGATTGTATAAAATGTAATTTCTGACTCATTTTCTAAACTTATTTATAAGACAATAACATGACATTCGATTTATTTTATCTATCCTTTTGTCTTTGTAAGCTGTTCTACGAAACTGTTCAGTTGATTTGAAACGGACTTTTACTCAACGTCATAAATTTTTATGAAGAAAAACCACTAATACTTTACATTTTCTGACTAAATATCAATTGTCTACACGACAGTAATCGCGTAGGCAACTCGTTAAATAATAAAACTACAACGACTAAAGCAGTGTTCATCCTTCTCGGCATTGTAAATTTTAACGCGCTATTGTACCTTCCTGCTCCTAGATTTTACGATGCTTATTAAACGTCCTGTACCCATATTCTGGTAACTAAGCTCTTACTACTCTTTATAGGCTCATTCTCGTGGATAAGTTGCGATGTTTCTAGACACCTGTACCCTTGTCAAGCCTGTCACCTCCTCTATGTAGTTCCCGCGTCAATGGCCATTATTAATCTTTTATATGGTCGGAGGGTAATCGAAGTAAATGGATAATGTGTCACTATGAATAGGGTAATAGGAACTTACTTAGAGTTAAAAGTGCAAATTATTAAATAGTGATTCTTGTTCTGAAGAATTTTATTTTCATTAAAAAAACAGAATTGGTGGATTCATGTGTAGCATTTAGGGCCTATGACCCCACCCTGGCTAAATGGGAACATCGAATATAATTCAGGGATTAAGAGGACTATTCTATTCTTAGCGTGAAGAATTCTGTGTTCAGTAGAGGTGAGTGGGATAACTTGCATATGATCTACGTGTTTAGAAGTGGCAACGCATTTGTTATTGGCTTCAGATAGAACCCCTGTATTACATTCACTTGGTTAGTGATGTCCATAAGAGGCAGTGATCATTTAGAAAAAGGTGGCCTGGAAGGGAGTTCCTACTTCAATTTTTCTGGTACATTTTATAAAAAGGTAGTGCCAATGTGGTAATTCTTGGCCGAGGATTGAACCTGGTCTGCAGGTGAGGAGACCATTGCTCCATACGATGGTATTTTCTGTTACTCTTATTCAATTTTTTAGGGTTTTTTGCATATAATAAGGTAGTAGCAAAGGGGCATACAATCCATTTGATGGTAAAAGGTTACTGCCGCCAATAGACAAATTTAATCTATCCAAGATCCAAGAAGAAGATCCAAGATAAGTACAGTCTTAAGTCCCTTTTCCTCTATTTTCAGGCGACATATTTAAAAATTATATAGCCTATGTCATTCTGAAAACTGAGACGATTCTATGATATATACAATCCGTCAATCCGTTTGGGCTTGTGTTTGCCAAAGAAATGGATATACATGCACACAAACATACATACATGCATACATACGCTCGAAAAACATTATCCTCTTCTGACGCAGTCGGGTAAAACTGAGAAAATTGGTAAACTTTAAAACTAGATAACTGCAAAGTTATCAGGTAAGGAAGTAGCAATCTCGGATCAAACGCGTGGCTGGGATAGGACGAGAAGTTGTTAACCTTCGTCACCGCCTTTGACACCTGTCACTGACGCCTGCGACCTCTATTTAGACTAATTTACAAGTGATTTTACCCCTATTACTCTTAGTAGCCTCAAGTGGCCCGAAGCCATTCTACTCCTTTTATTTCCTTTATAGTCTTGGAGTTTAAGAGACAGTTTTATTTTAATGCTCTCTTTACGACGTTCGCAGGGTTAGGGGTTAAGGTTTAAGGCGAAGTAAGAAGTTTTAATAGGTAACGGTGCTCACAATACGTGTTTTTTATTGTCGAAATATTGAGACATTTGCATGAATCGTGGTCATAGACGGTTAGATAGAAATAGATACATACTGGATGCAGTTAGTTTTGTGTCGGGAATCGTTTTTTTATAGGATTGAAGTAGCAAACGAGCATGCAGTCCACCTTATGGTTAGATACTGCCCCCTGGACATCTGCAAGCAACTTCATATAGAATAGGGTTTCTCACACAGTCGGGTCGAACACAGATGCATAGCCACTCTCGAGACCTAAGATGGTCGCCTCGTATATAAGTGAGCCGGCAACCACACCCTTCCACCGACACGCAAGAGCTGCTCCACGCTAAAAATAAGTGTGGTGGTGGTACCTCCCTGGAAACTATCTAAATGAAACCGGCTAAGTGCGAGTGACTCGCACACGAGTTTCGTACATATACAAATAGTACAAATATAAATTGCAGCAAAATGTGGTGTCTACCCTCTACATAACCAGCTTTTGTAATAGAATATTTTTATGTTAATATTTAAGACTATTGTTTGTTATGTGTTTTAGTGTTATTTATGAATAAATGAAAATGATAAAAAATGAAATATACATTCCGTATATATGATAGACACAAATTACACAAATTGTGTTATATTGTAAATGTAATTAGTAAATAGCTAATACTTCTTTTAAAGTAATGAGATGAACAATAGGCGGCTATGAATTCCTTAGTCGCGTGAACAGAGTTAATGTGTTGTGACGTACAAAATAAAATAATGTCATTATGGAGATACAATGCGACGGATTAAACGATTACGTTAAATTTCTTTACGTCTCTTATACGAATCCTACAGCTCGTTAATTTTAATTAACTTTGTCATCGTTATAAACTTTCTTGTTTGATGGTTATAAATTCTAATTACGTAATATCTTACGACATATTAATTACATTCCTGTTATAGACTTATTATATATATACTTTCCGACTTAAGTACCTTTACATGTTACTTAGTTTGATACGAATATTTGATTTTAATTAAACCAGTAAAGTAAATAGAAGTAATCAAGTTACGTATCCCATAAAGCTGAGGATTGTCCTGTCAAGTGATTCCAAGGAATTGGAATTGTTTCGATCTCTAATCCTGTTAACTTGGTTTAATTCAGATACTGTTTGTATTGTATTCTTCACAAAAATAAAAGTGGGTACTAGGAGCTAAGGAATTACAAGGGGAATACCCCTTATAAAGCCCCCTAGCGATATATTTATCGCTAGGGAATCGATTCTTTATATTTTTTAAGAATAATAAGGTAGCTTATCTTTGTATAGAGCAATTAAAACAATTGCTTACTTACCTTATAGCATCCGTATTAAGCGTTTCTGTTTTATTTGAAGGGTGTGGTATACATACTTAAAGGAGGTATTCCAAATTAGTCCTCAGAGGGAGAAGTTAAAATGCGTCTTCCGATGCAGTTTACAATATAAGATAGAAAAAATGTTAAAAAATTTAAAATTGTTATTTATAAATTACTTGTAAAAGATATATGATTAATTTTGTATTTATATATAAAATTGTATATTTGCTTCAGGTCCTGTTTGCGCTGGCCATTGCTGCGGGCGAGGGCGGGAGGTCCGTCTGCAGAGCGCTCTCCGGCGGCAGGCGGAAGAATCTGTAGCGGCCTTCACCAGGCCCATCGCTGAACTACTGCTGGCTACAAGAAGGACCTTGCAAGGTTTGTACTAAATATAACAAAGCGGTGTTAAATGAGCTTTTTGGGATTTTTACACACCAATTGACAGCTTTTTATAATGTATACGCATTTGCATCACCTGAGAGCCATGGTACATTTGCAGCGTCAAGCGTCTTCAGCAACTTTCTCTACAATTTGCAACGGAACTTCGATCTTAGGCCCTAGAAGTTACAACGTGTCTGTGATTTACTGTAGGTAGACTGAGAGCTTACAGATGTCCATGGGCAGTAGTGATCACTGACCATTAGGTGGACTGCTTGCTCTTTTGTTACTGCAATATTATAAAAAACCCAGACGGGCGGTAATGACTCTTAAGTGCACTCTTATTTGGTATTATAGTTTATTAAAAACATCTAGGTTTTATGTTTATTGTTTTACGAAAGCACCTCTATTGAAGTATGAGAAGCAAATGATAACATTTACATTCCAAACATTTCATATCTAATGCTATCGATCTATAAACCGATAAATCATAAGGGCGTGTGCCACATGGTCGGTTTATTTTTCTTCCATAACCAGTAAACAGAGCCAAATGTTACGCGGCGTAACCGCACGGGCCTACCACAAAACGCTTCTCGTTGTAGGGTTGTCGTCACGGAAATATTGATAACGGAAACGAGATATTTTACATTTCATGGTGATTTAATCGCGTGTATTTAGCCAACGGATATAGTGATAACGGAAACGTGATATTTCATGAGTATTTACTCCCGAGTTTTTCGTTAAATGATTAGATAATAATGTAATTAAATGTACGATGTCGGTGCAGATAGATCTGTGTGCAAACTGTATGTTGTAGACAAACACAAAATAAGCACCTGATTTAAAAAAAAAACAACTTAAAATAATTTTCACTCGCTTTAATTAACGATGAGATAAAGAACATTTGAGAAAAACTTAGTGTTTTAACTTGAGAGTTAACTAATTCTTAGCGTTGTGTATTAACGATTCGTACTTCTCGCGGTGGCCTATGACCTAACCACTCTCATTCTGAGAGTAGGCCTGCGACTAGTGATACAATAATATGTTGATACAAAAACATAGTGTGTTATACATAACAAGTAAATAGAACTAAAATGTACCGATCACACTGCAACCACATTGCACTACCGCAACATGTTTCGCTTAATAGGGCTGTCCAACATGATGTAAAATTATTTGTTTAATGGTTTTCCTTTAGACATGTTAGTCATGTATTAGGTTATAACATTATGCTTTGGTATAAATATGTTTAACTACAATAATAATATTTAGAGAAAGACGCTGGGATGACTACAATTTATTAGGTACTTCAAAAATGGCCGCCAATTATCCTTTTTTGGGCCCAAACCCAAAGCTGTATAATTTTTTTTACCGTTTTTTATACATATATTCGTGCAGGACTCCGACTCGCACTTAGCCGGTTGTTTTTTAATTTTCGTCGTGGCTTCTTTAAAAATTCAAAGATTTATTGATATGTAACAAATTTTACGAAATCTACTGTAATAGTGACTCTGCTATTATTAATCCTTTTGGACGAGAAAGAAGTATACTCCATCTTATTTTCAAGATTTATAATTACGATAAATAAGCAAATTCGGTAGCATAATAAATACACATAATAATATTCCATATTATTTTGAAACATACACATTTTCATTCTAATTCTTCTTTAAACAATATAACAACCGTTGTTCAATTACGTAGTTAAACAAAGACAACCCTATCGCTACTAAAGCGCTAGAACAACAAATATCTCGCCGAGGGCTGTATTCATCAGTGGACACTTGTTTAACAAGCGTGTCGATCGCTAGATATACACATATGTACAGCGCTTTATTTCATTTGCGTATCGTATGATACATTTAATTTTAAGATCGACGATAATGATAAGTTTTATCTACTATTACATATTGCAAATAAAATATCAATATATATTTTTTATAATACAATTGATGACAATTTTACAAGTATACTATTCGTAACGCATTTTCGTTTCATCAAATTTCATATTACAAGATTCTAAAAAAGTTTTTTTTTTTCAATAAATTAAACGCTTTCAGTGTTATGGCTCTACACTAGGATTTCTTCCTGTATAGTGAGTGCCACGTCCACACACAAAAATACAACAAACACATACATATGCACATACACATACAAAGACCTAGACCCTGAACAAATAAATTCATTATGGCCAGGGATCGAACCCAGACCAACTATCGTAACCACTTCGCCACGCGACTCATCATAAATATTTTTTTATTGACAATGAAAATGAATCAAAACTGATAACAATAAACGTACATCATAAAACAAAACAGTTTTATTAATAGTAACTTTATATTTAATAAAATTTAATGACTATGCCCATTAACTCCCAACTCCGTATGCCGTGTCGTCTACACTAATATTATAAAGACGAAAGATTCGATTGTTTGTTTGTATTGAATAGGCTCTGAATCTACTGGATCGATTTGAAAAAACCTTTACCATTGGAATCCTACACTATCTCTGATGAATATAGGCTATATTTTATAACAGGAAAAAAATGGAAACCGTCTGAAAATTTAAATAATGTAACCCGATGCATGAAAAAACTATGCGTAGCCAAGCACGGCTAGTTATGTTATAACGAGTTTTCATTGTGTGTTTCTTAGAATTGGTAGAACATTACGTGGTCTAAAAGCACACTTGACAACCCGCGTGGCGGAGCGGTCACCATATCGGCCTGAGACGCAATGGGTTCCGGGTTCGATCCCAGACAGTTATCTGAATGATGTATTTACTTTTCTGTTCTGGGTCTTGGTTTTTGTGCATTCTATGTGTGTGTCCATGGCACCCACGCCACAAGAGAAAATCTTAGTGTGAGGCCGTGAGTCTTGAAAGCGTAATTACTATTACACATTCTTCTGCCTAATAACTGAAGTGTTAAGAATTGCTGTGTGCTGGTTTGCAGGGTTTAGTAACAGCGATAAAGGTATTTGAAGCATTCCAACTTCGTCTTAATGTATACTAACAAATCTGTGGCCGATCTTAAGACTCTAAATACACTGGTCTGCAAAAAAAAAGTTTTCATTCCCATGGCGTCGGGTACCTTTTGAAGGTATCCGGTAGGTAAAGGAAAAAAGGACTCTAATTGTCTTATTTTATCGGGGGTTCATTGTAGGTGTCTGTGGTCAGTGGCCACTTGCCATAAGAAGGCCTGCTCGTATGCTACTTCAATAATGTAAGGGTGGCCACTCACCATTAAGGGACTGCACGCTCATTTGCTTCTTTAACGATATAAGAAATGTTGAACGCAGTCGCTATTACGGGCGATTAATTTCTTCAATGGTTCTTTTTTAAAAACCACAATGGCCAGGTTCATTCCCGAATATTTCTACGGCTCGTGGCTTGATTTAACGTATTTTTGGCGGAAAGCCAACGAGCTTCGTCTAGTTCTAGTTTAGCTTTTAGTTTGCAGCTAGTTCTGTTAGTCGAGTTACGTCGGCAGGTCATCAGTTTACAGATTTACTTATCTAGAAATAAAACTTTTGTTTTCTGCATGTAACGTTTTGATAAAGGATTTATAGTAAGAATCTCGGTGCAAGTTGAATCGCAGTTTGGGGTTTGAATCATAGGCAAGCACCTCGGATTTTTGACTAGCCTCCCAAAGGAAACAGTTTATCTATTCGTCATATTTTTTTATCACAATTATGTGCTTATTAGATAATTATCACTTGCTAACGGTAAAAGTAAACATTGTGAGGAAACCTACACACCTGAGAGACTGTTGTCGACAACCTTCCAATCTAAAAAAAACGCTTTCTACACTCATAGCCCCACCGTAGGATTTCCTCCTGTGTCGTGGGTGCCATGGACACACAAAGACGAGTACACAAACACCCAGACCCAGAACAGAAATCTGAACTCA
>DWNE01005972.1:0-13477 GCA_018249875.1 Cecropterus toxeus | reverse complement strand
CCACGTCCGTGAAAATTTTGAAATAAATCGGTCCTGTGGTTCTTGCGTGATTGAGTAACTAACAGACACACACCGTCTCATTTTTAGGGTTCCGTATATTATGATATTTATTATATGAGATTCCGTATAGTATGATATCATCTGTCCGAGATTAGCTTACAGTGTTCACAACAATTGGCAGTATAGTTTCGTGGATATATAAAAAAAAATGGCTTTACAATTTTTAACATTAGGTTGCATTCAGCTAAAAAACATCAAGAGTAAGGTTTTTTATGACGCAAAAAGCATTTTATTTGCTATACATTATAAGGTTTCTCATTTAATAGCAATTCTTAAATTTGGCTCATCGGCTTGACAACTAAAAGGGCAGTTTCTCCGTACTAGGGTATTTTTAAACTGTAAGTTACAGTCCACAAACTTTTGAGAACTTGCAATTATTTAACCTTATCTTTTTAATAATATTTAAAAAAATGGTAATTGACTTTTCAAGGTTCGATTAATCAAATTAGCGTATTCTGAATTCGAAATTTCGATTTCCGGACTCCTATCCTGACCGAATTTAAACTTCTATCTATCACTAGCTATCATTTACTTTAAACTGCTTAAAAAAAAACTCGAGTCAAGTTGTCATTAAATTGTACGGGACGCAGAGCAAGCAGGTTTCTATTTATCTCTCTATTTTGAGGTAACTTAGCCGCTAATCAAAGTTTAAATGCGTGATATCCAGTGTGAACAAGGATCGACTGGAAATTGAAGGAATTGTTATTCAATGTGAACTGTGGCAAGTTGGCAACTACTTTGACATTGATGAACTGTAAAAGAGAATACAGTTACAAACGAAGTGGATATTTTACGATGATCACCTCACGAGAATAGAACTATTTAAAGCAATGCAACAATTATATATTTTTTCTTGTATTAGTTTTTGTAGGGCGACTTACCAAAAACAAATTCACGTAGAAATTTCAAGAAAGGAAAACATTGTTCAATTTTATATTTTTTTACCGGAAATATACGTGCGAGTCGTTAATAAATTGTTAGGATAAATTAAATGTGGAAAATTATAAATAAAATAAATATAAGCTTTTTATTTTTTATGCTTTTGCTATATATACACTTATTACTTAGATACTTATCAAAATTAACTTCACAAGCTTAAGCATGACGATGATAATGTATACATGAAACAAGAAGTCGACGAAATTGTGAGAATTTGCTTGTGAAATTAAAAATAAAATATTCCACATATCCGGAGAAGTGTTTTAGATAGACAGACAGACTGACGTTCCTTGCACTTCATTTCATAATAAACATATCATGCCGTGAGTTGCGAATTATGCAAACTTTACGTTCATACCGAAATAACTTTCAATCAACTTCTACTATATTTATAACATAATATTTAACAGTTGAACCGAATTAAATGAACATTGGTATTTAGAGCAAACTTTACGCAATATTGTTAGGGTTGATATATTTTATTTATTCTTATTTTGAAAATTAATGAATGATATGCTCCAACGATAATGGAGACATCGTGGGAAAACGTACATACACCTGAATTTTAAGTAGAAAAAAATGTACGCCGAATACCTAACTTATTTCTTTTGGGAACATGGTTAAAAAAAAAAAACAAAAATAAGTTGTGTGAAGTCTATCAAACTCGTTCGTTAACCCCACCGTAGGGAGGCGGCGAAAAACGGGCGGATGAATTTATGTACCTACCTATATTTGGAAGACGCTTAACTCTTTTAGTTTCCCTCTGAATTCGTCACCGTTACGTTGTTTATGTCGAAAAGTCAAATTCTAGTCACAAGTCTAGAAGGAAAAATCCAATCGAGAAAATCTATCCGATTTTTTGGATATCAAATATAACCGTCGTAGCAGATCACCTGTTAATAACTGACATTATTTTGATTTCCAGAACGGAGACCTCTGCATATCGATCTTGCACCCGCCGGTGGACGACCCCCAGTCGGGCGAGCTCCCCTGCGAGCGCTGGAACCCCACGCAGTCGGTGCGGACGGTGCTCCTCTCTGTGATCTCGCTGCTCAACGAACCCAACACCTTCAGTCCCGCTAACGTGGACGCGAGCGTGATGTACCGCCGTTGGCGCGACTCCAAGGGGAAGGATAAGGAGTACGAGAATATTATCAGGTAAGACAACGATTTTGTTTTTCTATGCAATTAACTGGTTGCATTCTTCTAAACGAAGGTTACTTAAAATATTATAAATATAGAATTGATAAATAGATAGTATTTAAACAGGATTTTGTATGATGTACTTGTCTAACGCATTAGGGTACCCTGTAATGTTAGATCTAAGTTTGGATGCAATAAATAAACAACAGTGATAGACGAATGGCTGAAACTCGGCCTCTTAATCGAGGATCCGAGGTTCGAATCCTAGGCACGTATCATTGTTTTTACTTAAATTGCCAGCTGTACCCTGCACCCGTTGCTACGCCAACAAATCATATGAAATTCATTGGAAAAACCGACCACCAACATGGCGCCATCTGTCGAAAATTGGTCGTACTGACTCAGAAACCTTCGTGGGCTCATGCAGAATAACTTTAATACACATCATCACATGATCAAATGCACAGTTAACGTTACTATAAAGAACATACAGACAAATTTTCATTTTTATTTATATAGATATGAGGGAGAGGTTGAGGGAAAACATAGTGAAGAAAGCGACACGTATGAGAATTCTTAAAAAAAATCTTAAAGGTGTCTCAAGTCTACGAATAATTCGCAGTTGGTCAGCGCTGTGGGCGATGGCCTGAACTCTCAATCTGAGTAAAAGAATCGTACTCAGAAGCGGGACAATAATGGGATGACGACAAACAACATTCTTCTAAGACTAACTGAAATCAGTATGGTCGCGTGATGTAATCTAGGTATCAATGGGTACTAATCATAACAAAGGGCATTGTTATTGTTAGGATCGTTGTAAGTTTAGGCGTATTAAATATAACGAAATCAGCTTGTGACGTAGATAAACACGAAAGCGGATCTGTCATTCAAGTAGTAGATAATAATTAACCATATTATATATTTATTGAAACTTTTAAGGAATAGTTTATGTATTCCTAATCCGATTGTGATGAAACTTTTGGTGAGTTGTTATGTCACCTTTTATGTGTCGGGAACAAATTGTCAGGCGAAAGCTACTTGTATATAAAACTTAAACATAATATTCTATGATAAAGTGTTTGTTTTTTTTTTGCTACGAAAAAGGAAATTTCAAATGTATTTTATATACACACTAAGGACTTATGATTTTATCGCTTCTCTAAACATTTAAGACCTGACGCCGATTTGGTATTTTTATAATCACATATAACACGCGATATGGAATATGCTTCGATATTATTCAGTTCTTTTATTACCCATTAGCGTACCTACATTATTCCATCATTTTAGAAAGTTCAATAAAAATAACATTCACGTTCCGCTACTAAAGTGTAAATAAATATGACTTTTAAAAAGAAACTGAAAGTAATCTAATAAATTGAGATTCGTTTTTGGATAAAAGTACGCTCGAGAAAACCAACTGACGAATAATTTCAAAGGTCAAATTACGAGCCCGAGATACTTTTACAATACTTCGACTTTCTACTTTGCGTTGCTATGCCCTGGTTTGAAGGGTGTGGTAAGGGAGAGATTTGTAAGAGATATTCTAATTTACTCACAATCAGCAATTCATCCATCTTTGGGGAAGACTACAAATCCATGGATGATAGTAGCTACTTACATGAGCTGTGTGCTAATAGACTTACAGGTAGTAGTATATTAGTATAGGGCACAAAAAATTGATTACCAACACATTTTAAACGAAGGAAGAGCGAAATGAACATTTGGCAAAAACGGGCACGGGTCTTCTCTCAGAGTGAGAGAGTTTTAGGCCATAGTCAACCGTGCTGGCCAAGTGCGAGTTGATAGACTAATCAAAAAACACTGCGTGCAAATGGAAAGTGGTATTGTCCAGCTCGGTGTGTTATGGCCTGAAACTCTTCAATCTAAGAAAAGACCCGTGCCCAGTAGTGAGACAATATTATCTTGACGACAAACGATATTCCATTTACAAAATATAAATCGTTCCAGATCATTTAACACAGAACCTTATGAATCATAGCATTTGGATACTTATACAAGGATAATTATTATTGAAGCCTAGTTTTGTATTGTTGTGATAGGTACGTACATTTAAGATAGTTATATATAAACGTGATCCAATTTTAGGTGCGTATATTCCCGTTCTGCGAATACGTATCTTTGCGTGAAACGATATTATGGATTCGATTCTCGGGCGCTCTAAAAACTAAATTATACATTTAAAACTTTGTCGAGGCGTGTTTGTGTGGATTTGTGGAAACATGAGTGTAGACAGTGTATTAATATTTCATCTATTTCAATACATTCATGATTATTATACGTTTTTTCAATATTTTTATTTATTTGAGACCTTACGCGGATAGGATTCTGTTTATATTTAGTAAGATAGATACCTATAAAAACTATCCAGCAGTAAATTCGTCGAACGTTCAAAAATAACATTGTAATAGCAGTTTCAATAAATGATTATAAAAACAAAATACCTGACTGTTTAAAAAAATATAAGTATTTAAAATGTAAATATTTTTGAAATGGTCTCTTTACCAGATTTATTTGATGTTCATATTGTTATGATGAAAAGAAAAAGTTTCCTCTCTCTCTACCATTAGCACATTTTGAAGTATGATCAGGTGCCATAAGGCACGACTTTAGATAGAACCCCTTTAATATGAAGTTGCTTACAGAAGTCCATGGGCGGCAGTAACCACTTACTATCAGGTGGACTGCGTGCTCGTTTGCTACTTCCTTGTTATAAAAAAGTCTTAGCGAGCACTCGCATCTGGTTTATTTTAAATTAAAAATTAATAGAAAAATATTTTTCAAATTGCAGGAAACAAGCGCAAGTAGCGCGTTTGGACGCTGAGAAAGAAGGCATCGTTGTGCCTCTCACGTTAGAAGATTACTGCATCAAGACTCAAGTCAAGTCGACGACGCAAGAACCACAGGTATGTGTAAATAAACATTATATAAAGAATTAGTAGGTTTCCTTTATTTAACTGTAGCACTATATGTATCAGCAACAAAAGTGGTAGAACAGGTACAGTATTGAACGGGGAGGCACCACCGACACACCTCTTTCTAGCGTGAAGCAGTTCTTGCGTTTCGGTGGAAGGGTGTGGTTGCCGACTCACTTATATATGAGGCGCTCATTTTAATCCTAGGGAGTAGCAACGCATCTGTGATCACCTTCAGAAAGAACCCCTGTTCTATATGAACTTGCTTACAAATTCCATGGGCGGCAGTCGTGACTTACTAGCGGAATAGACTGCATACTTGCTTGCTGCTTCAGTCTGATAAAAATAAACTTATCACTAGTTAGTAACACTCATCCATATTTAACTGTAACCATTTAACCTTTGGAAGAACCGGTAGTTCAACCGAAGATGTGCCACCGCCACACCTATTTCTAGTGTGAAACAGTTCTTGTGTTGCGATGGAAAGATGAGATTCAATTACAGATGAGGCAAGGTTAGTCTCAGGAGATCTTAGGCCTCAGGTATAGCAACGCATCTCTAAGATTGACTTCCGATGGAGCTCGTTCTGTACGGACTTGATTAATGAATGTCCATAAGCAGTAGACTTAGATGAAGACTTAGACTAGACGTAGACTTCATGCTCGTTTGCTACACAATCAAATGAAGCAATAAACCTTTTATTACGATAACAGCAATATTGCAGCAGCTGTTCCGTGCGCTGATTTAAAAAGTACAGCAGAAAATACATGCGACGGTTTAACCTAAGTTTTTCTAAGACTTTGTTAAAGTTGGATAAGAGTTCTTAGATAGAGAGAATTATCTTATCCGTTTGCTACTTTTATGACGAAAACAATATTTGTTTTATGCTTTGCCATTGTAATGACATTCTTAATAATTTTGTTTATGTAACGGGTAATATAGATAACCGTTTTTATTAACCGATACGACGGCCCAATTGCATGTATCGCGGTTAGGTACGAAGATATCGACGTACCACAAAAATACCAATAGATAACGGAACACTTTACGTAATATTTTGTATAGAAGGTTTCTTGCCGGGTGATGTAATTGTACTCGGCGAATAGGCATTTTACGATTCCGTTAGATTCAGTTCGGAGCTGGTATATATGGAAAATATCGATAGTGTGATTTAGGATACGTGTGGCACCATCTCTTGTCAAATTATGGAGACTATTTAATTTATATATTTCCCATATACCTATTAGAAGTTTTCATTGAATTTTCAAAAGGAATGTGTCAATGGCATTTCTCCTAAACAGATGAATCATTGACAGACTTCTTTTTATTTAGTTTTATTATCGTTTAAGACATTTTTACCCCTACTGCGTCACAAGGAGAGTTATATTTATCGAGCGTCTGTATGTGTGCATGTTATATGCTTCTCAGTGTTTATAGCTAAGTCAAAAAAAAACTTATCAGATATTCTCCATTTGGCATTGTGATGATTTTTAGTTATATTTTTCGATGCTAACCATCGTCATACATTCGATCCGCAGCTGGACATGACGGACTTCTACGACGACGACTACGACGACCTCGACTCTGACACGGACGAGGAGCTCGGCGGCGGCTCCGGCGACGCGGACGACAGCGGCAACGGGGAGTCGTGAGGCCGCGCGCCGCGCGCCGCGCCGCCCGCCGCCGCCGCGCCCGCGCCGCCCGCCGCCGCGCCGCCCGCCAAGCGCGTGCGCACCATGCGGCCGCTCTGAACACCGGACATACGTACACTAACACACTAATGCACGCGTCGGACTGCGCGACCTCTGTGAACACTGGACATACGTACACTAAGACACTAATACACGCGTAGGACCATGCGACCGCTGTGAACATCGGACATGCGTACACTAACACACGCGTCGGACCGCGTGACTGCTGTGAACACCGGACATGCGTACACTAACACACGCGTCGAGCCGCGCGTCTTCTGCCAATGTCGGATAATACAAACGTACATATATACATACATACATATATATACATAGATACAGTAACATACGCATCGGGACATGCGACCGCTGTGAACATCGGACATACGTACACAATACACTAACACACGCGTCGGACCGCGCGACTTCTGTCAATGACGGACATACGTACACAATACACATACACGCGTCGGACCATGCGACCGCTGTGAACATCGGACATGCGTACACAATACACTAATACACGCGTCGGACCATGCGACCTCTGTGAACATCGGACATGCGTACACAATACACTAATACACGCGTCGGACCATGCGACCTCTGTGAACACCTGTGATGTCGGCCAATACGGCCATACAGTAACATACGCGTGCGCACCATGCGACCGCTGTGAACACCGGACATACGTACACTAACACACGTGTCGGACCGCGTGACTTCTGTCAATGTCAGATAAAACGTAGAGACATACATATATACATACATACATATATACATAGATACATATATACATAGATACAGTAATATACGCGTCGGACCGCGCGTCTACTGACAATGTCGGTCAATACGTACACACATACATTAATCTCATACACACACAATAACCTCTGTGAACACCGGACATACGTACATGAACACACGCGTCGGACCGCGCGACATGATTGTAAGGGATAAGTTTAAATTAAAAATATTCTTTCAAATTGTAGTATTTTAATAGCAACCATTGGATACGTTAAAAGTTCATTCATGTAGATGTGTTTCTTTAAAATAAATTCATACAATAGAGAACCAGACCATGTTGTGAATTTAGGCGAAAGATACCTTTTTAACCAATGAAATTGACCATTGGATCAAATATGATTATTTTACTAGTAACTTGGCAAATATTTGCTAAATACTAAATAGTTTTTAATATAGTAAGAAGTTGGTACACAACAAATCCTATGAAAGAAGTTTAAGATCAGTATCTTCATAAATAATTATATTATAGAACAGAGAGACAATATTCTTTACTTTACTTATTGCTACGTATTTGATCTCCCGGCAGACTAGAGTCTAAAATTATTAGGATTTGTTTAATAATAACGGATTATTATTAAGACGGTACGGCAGTAGTAACACGAAAAAAATCTAAGTGAATGCAATTGACTATCGTGTTTAGGAGATTACGTCAAACATTTGTAAGAGTGGCGCAATGTGATGGGAAAGTCACAGAATGCGAGGTTTACGGCCCTCAGAAGCACAAAAGCGGTATCAATTAATTAAGTCACAGGAATTTTTTGACCTTTTGACTCCTCCCGTACTTGTCACAGCTGGTCACATTTGTGAGACCCTTTCCTAGTGTGATGTAACATTTTTTCTAAATTTGTAAAATGTACATAGAAACTATGAAATCCAAACAGCAGTTCTCAAATTATAAATGAGATTTTAATACTTACATAATATTTGTTTGACAAAGGGATGTCTCCCGCCAGGCTAGGTGATCATGCCTGGGGAACGGCCGTGCTCCGACAGTCTGTTCGAAACTTGTATATATGCATGTTGAGAAAACTCCGATAGCGTGATGCAGAATACTGTGACGTCATCTTTGAATCGTGACGTCAGGAAATTTAGGAATCCTCCCCCTCCCCCCTTGTCATACTTCATTGACCCCCTCCCTCCCCCTTATCGTGTGTTGTTTTTTATGGATGACAAAGGATATTTTCATACTAGATTTTTAACATGTTTAATCGAAGTTACCGTCAATCGGCTTGTAATGTGCATAATATCTTATGTTATCTGAATCAACAAAATCAGAAAAACTTTCTTTTAGATCTCGCTTTTGCGCTTCTGAATGCAGTGTAGGTCTATTTATATTTTAGGCCATTTTTACCTCAACTTCGTCAGCTGAGGATCGGATGTTTTGAATCTTAAATTATTCAATATATCTACGAAGGCCTGTCAAATACAGGTGAACTAGAAGAGGTTTAAAATCGTATATCAATGACCTAATAGGGCTCGCTTGTTTTTGAGGCGATCATCTCAGTCCTCGGGAGTAGCAACGCATCAGTAGATCAGTCGTTCTATATAAAGTCGCTCACAGATGTACATGGACGGCAGTGACCACTTACTATCAGGTGGACTGCATGCTCGTTTGCTACTTCAACCTGATAAAAAGACAAAAAATGGAAATTACGACAAAAAAACGGCATTGAATCAGTGTGAGGAGTGCAAATAACAACATTTGTTGTTTTAGGCAAACTTGAAATGTTCGACATTTGGCATAATTCCAATAAAAACTATGAGAGAATACATTTATCTCTTAGCATTGTACCATAATAGCATCATAACGTATATAATATAATCTACACGCTATGTAAAATTGTAAAACTGATAATCATATAAGTAGTGTATTAAGAAATTTTAGTAATTTTTTACATTGTTTCTACTTTTAAATCATTGTCAAAAATACCTATATCGTTTTTCCCTTACGTTTGTTAAATTGTATCAATTGATTTTAAAACAGTATATTTGTAATTTAATATAAAGTGATCGGATATTAAGATTATTCCGAAGAAGTGTTTTGTATCTCGTTTAGATATAATTTACTTGAAATAAATTTATTTCTAATTCGACGTCACATATTTCTTGGTAATAATATCTTCGATTATCTTGTTTAGTTATATTCGTGTAGTCATGTGATTGTAACTGCCTACTTAACCATAAAATTAACCGTATAAATGTTTTAGTGTGGTATATTAATGTACGTAGATGAACATTATATAAAATCAACATAGATTATAGAAAAAACCTAGATAGCACTTATGGATATCCAAAACTTAAACCATTTTAGTTTATTATAAGCATCGGAAACAAAATTAAGTACATATTATTAAAATCATGTAAAAGTATACGGATTTTGTCTTTATTTCAGTTCCTTTTTTTTGGATTTTTAATAAGCTCTATCTGTTTTTTTCCTATAATCTGTGCATAATCATCAATTACATTTTAGTGATGTGCTAATTACATAGAAGTAGTAATGTAACATAATAATTTAAACCTCATTGTTAATTTTTATCGCTTCAACGCTTATGACTAGTGTCTGCAAATACTTTTTTTTGCGATATTATTGTTGTATCTAGCTTATTTATACCTACCTAATTAAGTGTCTGTCTAACATTAATATTCTCTATTGTATATATATGAAATGACATAGGCAAAGTAACTGAATAAATCTCCTAGTAATTGTATCATTTTATTTTTGAAAGGACAAATGTCCGCCATTTATGTATTTATTTGCCTCACATTTTATTAAATTCATAAAA
This sequence comes from Cecropterus toxeus, assembly GCA_018249875.1. Classification (NCBI taxonomy): domain Eukaryota; kingdom Metazoa; phylum Arthropoda; class Insecta; order Lepidoptera; family Hesperiidae; genus Cecropterus; species Cecropterus toxeus. Next base: position 3,121 of record DWNE01005972.1, on the reverse strand, counting down.
TATAAACCATATTTACATCGTCTTATGGTGGGAGAGGTGTTATCAATATTTTTACAAAGAAAAAATTGTCTGGTTCATTAAAAATAATGTAAAAGATAAGGAGTTACTTTGTTTGTGTGTTAACACTAAGAATGTACAGAAATTTAAAGGTAATTGTCAACTGTTCGAATGTAGATTTTATGCTCAAGTATTTACTGTGAGAAAAAAGTAACATACGGTATGTTTTGTTTGTGTGTATAATTAGTGGGAAATGTATTTATTACTAATTAACATAACACCATTACGTCAATAATTACTGTAACTTTCCGCAATTTTTGTAGCTGTGAATTTTTATCTTCGTCGTGACTACAGATACAATATTATTTGATAGTTAACAGCTTTGATCTGTTACCTTTAAGTGTAAATCTGACTAATTATACATGCAACACATTTTAAGGTAAAATATATTCAAAGAGTACATGCGTATAATAGTGGTACATGTTAATAATATGAACGAAATTATTTAAGTGAATAATTAATTTTAATGTTTAGTTCGCACTAAGTGAAATTAAATTACGTGAGTAGTATGTGTATCTAATGGAAGAATTACTAACTTAGAATTTCTTGCCAAATGTGGCTCTCATTTGTTTGTCGATGTAATGAATAGTGGAAAAGCATGTAATTTTACAAAATTAAAAATGTAGCATCACCAATGTAAATTAAATCGGTAATATTTAGAACAATATGCGTAAATTTCTTACTTCAGCGATGTTTTCCTATCTAAAACTATTTATCTTAATCAAATCTTTAAACCCTGTTTAAGAAATTAAAATGCACTTTAGACATGTTGGAGTATTAGATGCACTATCTGTATGCTTATCTTTGGAATTCATGATATAATATAAAAAAAAATATTCACATTTTAAATAATCCTAACTAAATTGAAAATGATCCCTTCAATATTGTCATATAAATAAATAAAATACAAATAAGTATAGGCGGAATTCATAGCTCTAAACATATTTGTAATTTCTATTTAATCTATCAGAAAATTTCAAAGACTTTATTTATTGCATCTAAAGAACTATGTATACGTGCATTAATTAATTTATTTTATGCCGTTAACGCTTCCCAATCGATTAATAATAGATTCACAAAAAATGTTTTAAATTATATATAACAGCTTTTTCGTGAAACGATCATATTCCATTTGCCTGTTTCTTAGCTAAACTTCAAACATCGCTCATTAAAACTCTGTATCAAGATGTATCGGATCAAGAATGAGTATATAATCGCACGACATATTTATAACATGAATTACGTGTAAAATATTGTATTAGAAACGTAATAGTCGCAGTGTCGTTCAAGGATGTGTGTAAGAATACTATTTGTCTCCGACACCGGATATCTAAGCCTGTTAATATGTAAGCCAAATACTAATCTCTTTATGGTATTCGGTAATACTTGGATTCATGGCAATGATCCGTGCTGGCAAATAGAAGGTTGATTAGCAGTAAATATTTCGCTTGGTGATAATATTTAATTACTTAAATACCGAATTATTGTTAACTTGGAGAACATGTATCTGAATGTACCCTTAAACTTGTATCCGCGTAGTAATTCAACATCACTCGAAGCCTGGCATGCGTTTGGGACAAATACTATCGAGAGAAATCGTCTTTATGTTTTGTCACATTTGCATGCTGCGAGTTTTTGTATAGTAGACTTAGATGATGCTTACTTACTTAAACGTTAGAATATAAATACTTATAACTGGGTCATATCCACAGGCCTTTATTCTCAATGTTTAGCTGCGTATGATTGGAAAACTGTATTTATATATGAAATGTATCTACAATAGAATTTATAAAAGCGTCCGATACTTATCAGTTAATTTAGGCTAAGTTATGATAAGTGGTTTGGAAAGTTATTGTAGTGAAATTCACGAGAATGTTAATTGCATTACGATATTCAGTAATAAAAGCATATGTTTCAATGCTAATGTATTTTTTCGTTTTCCCCTTTATCGGACCTACGTAAGAGTTAAATGAATTAAGATCTGAAGTGTGCATCAGTGCATCCAGACATAATAGTGTAAATAGTTAAAAAACAAAACCCAGCGAAGACTTTTTTATAAATGTATGGGAGTTAGTGAGTTACATTTACTTATTTTTGTCATCGATCAATAATTATTGTCAATCAAAGAATTCATCGCCTTCATTCGATTTAACCAGGGATCGTTATTTATAATGTTTTAATATATCGATAAATAAGTTAAAACAAAATGCAAAAATGATAAAAAATGCTCATAGAACCTGTAATGATTAAAAATAATATTATATTATAGCATTTATATATTTATGATGTGGTATAATAAAGTTCTACACTAATGATCATAAAAAATACTATTTATTATTAATTTAGTTTCATACTGGCAACACTTTATAGTGTTGAGCCTTTTTCTTAAATAATATTTTTATAATCGTTACTCTGTAACGATTTAATAACGAATAAATTAATTTGAAAATAAGTTAACTTGAGAATATAATGTTACCTCAATTAAGAGTCTTAGTTAAAAGTTATTAGGAAGCGTGATTTTCTAATCATTTCTATGAGATAATTCAATTTACAAAGTCTTCCAAATTAAAATTTCCCCAAATTGATAAAATTGTATTGTGTTAGTTTATGTTTGATGAATAGATTCAGGGAATATTTTGACTATTTTTCTGTATCTGTACCAGGAAAATGTAACCACTTATTATAGCTTTCTTTCATTGACATTTGTCAATTTTGATTGCACTGCACTATGAAGAGTAGGATATATAGATTTCAATTAAATAATGGCCAAAAATCGATTCCTCCGTTAATCGATCTCAGATCAACATCACTATAGTACCTATTTCAATTTCGAAGGACGCAACTAGTGATGCGACTCGAGTAGGATTTTGTGACTCGAGTCACTCGAGTAATTCTGCTACCTCACTCGAATCCTACTCGAGTCACTCGAGTGAAAAATCTTACTTGAATTTTAACGACCAAAAAAAAAACGGAAATATCTAACTTGACGACCAAAAAAAAACCACAAAAAAAAAAAATTAACAACAAAAAAAAAAACCACAAAATAAAACTAAAAAAAAAAAAA
>DWNE01005971.1:0-13479 GCA_018249875.1 Cecropterus toxeus | reverse complement strand
TACACTCATAGCCCCACACTAGGATTTTCTCCTGTGTCGTGGGTGCCATGGACACACAAAGACGAATACACAAATACTCACACCCAGAACAGATATAAAAACTCATTATTCATACTACTGTCTGGCAGGGAATCGAACCCTGGACCCACTGCGCGTCAGACCGGTACGTTGACCGCTCCGCCACGCGGTTCGTCAAATAGCTAATTGCTTTATAATATTCCTAACGATATTTACATTTACGTTTAAACTAAGCGATAAATAATATCTCATACACACAACTTTTACAACTCAGTTGTTAATGACTGAGATTTGAATGCCTGAAGACTAAAGTTGTCAACTAAATATGGTCAATACAGTGATACATCGACTTACGCGAACCCGGAGTTACGCGATTTTCAATTTACAAATTTTGGAAAAAATATACTCGACTTGGGTAAAAAAGTCCATAATTTCAATTACAGATATATTAAGAAAAGTTAACAAAACGATACTCGTAATTTTATGTAACAAATTTTTAAACAAGAGGTCATGTCATGAAACAGTTTGAAAAACATTGCACTAGATTATTATTGCATTACCTGCACCATCTTTCACTAATTCAAAAATTACAATTTAAACGTAATATTGGCCTTAGTTTACCGATATACGAAACTTTAACTGTTTGCGATAGGTATCATACACGAATTTTTTACTGTTTTATATATTCTTCACTTACATAACTATTTATAGCACTCCGGTTCGACATGGCAGTCAATAACAATCTTCTCGAACGAAAACAGGTCGCTACCACCCTTATCTAAAGTTACTGCGCAATAACTCACCAGTCGAATGCAAAACAAGACGAGAATTGCTACACCACTATTTTTAGTAACAGAAAGAGTAAATTTAACAACGTCATAACTTTGAAAACGGAGGTATAATGGATATGTTTTATTATTTTAAAGCATATTGTCAAAATTCTAATCTAAGCTTTTTGTTAATATTTACTAATCATGTCTTTGGGTATCGCAAATAAAAAAAGTTAATATTTATAGGTTATTTCTAAAATATTTAATCTATATAAGGTATTTGTAAATATTGTTCTTAACATATCTACGGTTATGGTAAATAAAAAAAAAAACATTTGATTCTATTTAACCAACTTCCAAAAGGAGGAGGTACTCAATTCGTCTGTATTTTTTTTATTTATTCACATATTTTAAGCACGAGAATTATTAACTTACAACATTTTCACAGTTCCTTTAACTTTCAATTGATTTTCGTTTTTACTGTTTAAATTTGTGTAAAACTGAAATGCTTACCTACGTAATTTTTTGACATCCCATTAAGATCTATATTCCCCAACAATAATTACTTTCCTCGCAAACAAGTTATAAAAGTTACTCCGCAAAGTTTTCCGCATAACTCACCAAAGCAAACAAGTCGGATCGAGATGTTACAAAAATGCACTCCACTACCGAAAATACATTCCAGGTGGAAACTCCATTTGTCAGCTAAAGAAATTCAGTTCTGTTGCACGATCATGACAGATGGGGTGCAGTAGCGTGCTCCGTGGCAGCGGTATGAAAAATGTGCCATAATAACAGCCTGCATTTGCCAAATGCGTCGAACCTCGCGTGTCACGAATTCGATACATGACTGTGTACATAGATTGTTACCCGACTGCGTCAGAAGGAAAGTATTTTTTTTTCGAGCGTATGTATGTGTGTTTGTATATGCATTTCTTTGGCACGCGCTGCAACACGAACGGCTTGACGGATTGTGACGTATGACATATCATTAGAATCGTCTCAATTTGGAAAGTGAAAGTGAAAAAAAAGAAAATTTTGTAATGTGCTATTGAAAAAATATTTATAAAAAAAAATAATAAAAAGTAGAACTTACGTGTTTCAAAAATCTAAAATTCCTCGTTCCAATTAGCGAAAAATCATGTTAAAATAGAAGCTACTAATTCTGAAACATAGGCTAAATAATTTAAAAAATGGCGTCTGGAAATAGAAGAAAAAAATTAGGGCCGTTTTTTTTACTGTTACGGGTACCAAATGAAAGCTTGTAAATAGACCAATCTTAATATATACTCAATATAAAAACTCATATAAGCGTTAAATTAAATATATAATATCATTATGAACAAAAATTCCGTTTTGAACAGTCGTTTTTTTGTTTTAATGTTTAAACGATGTTACTAGTTCTATATTAATTAGTTACATAGTTATCATATACCTAACAATATACGCGTGGGCTGAAAAGTAGCAATCAATACTCGAATCAAATAATTAAAGCAATTAATTAATTATGTTGTCGATAGGTCATGAAACACTTGAATAACAATAAGACGCGTGGGTATAAAAATAGCATTGTCGCTAGTGATTGTAAGACAATTGAATGTCAAGTATCTTATACTTAACAATTTATTTATAACTTTTTTAAGACACATTTTTTAGGGTTTCGTACCCGAAGGGTAAAAACGGAACCCTGTTACTAAAACTCCGCTGTCCGTTTGTCTGTCATCAAGCTAGACTGATGAATTTTTCACAGATGTATTTATTTCTTTTGTCGTTGTAACAACAAATACAAAAAAAAAACTGAATAATGTAGGTATTTAAGGAGGCTTTCATACAACAAACGTGATTTTTACCAATTTTACAGAACTCTTCGTGCGTGAATCAAATTAGCATTTTAGCTATTCAACTGAATCGTTGCAAATTGTGACAGATAATAATAATAAAGATTAAATTATAATGACTGATGAGAGTAACTAAAACTTAAACATAATAAAACAATAACAATTAGTAAAATAAAGTGTTAGCTTATTTCCAAGTAAAAACGTATAGAAGTATACCTAAGTAAAAAAAAGCAGTATATGCGGAAAGAGCCGCAAGCGAAAGCACGGAAATTAATAAAACTGTAGAAATGAAATTCCTTCTAGTAGAAATATACGATATTGCAAGATAGACATGCAACCTTAGAAGCTCAATTTTGCCGGAATGTCATTTTACGGAGCTTATCCTAAAACGGTTGTCATCTAAATTCCTTTAGAGAACTCTTTGTGAAGACATCGAATAGTGCGAGGTTCTGAGGAACAAATCTAATTGCGATTCTTCGTGCTTAGGCCATGTGCTCCACACTTAGTTAGTAAAAGGTAACAGACGTTCTATTACGCTGTTATATAAAGATAAAATAAATTTATTTAAGTTTAAAATTAAAAAATAACCGTGACCTTACAACTTAATAAATTCTTACGCCTTGGCAACTAACAACACATCTTCACAACGTAACGTCACATAACAATTTATTTTAAACGTAAAATGGAGTTTAGATGATTTTAGATTTATTTGTAACACATTTCCTATTTTTATAAATATTGTAAAAAAGAAATAGGTAAGACGTTACACTTTTAAAAATGCATATAAATAATTATTGGGTGGGACTTCTTAAATTGATTTTATCGCTTTACTCCATCGTTTATCTTTTCTCAACGACAATCGAACAAGTCCCTATGTCTCGATCGAAAGCTACGGTAACAGAATTTATATGGATAACGGTGAAATAAAGTGGTGATGTCAAATGAAGGACATTGAAGGAAAGGGAATTTATTTAGTGGAATAAAGGCGATAATTCCCTTTTATGCTCAACTCTATTCTTATAAGCGACGCTCATGAGTTTATTCATTTAATGTATTTATTGTTACCATCCCAATGTTGGTAATGTATCTAAATTTTCCTAATTTTTAAAAGCGAATTCAGCAGAACTGTGACCAAAATCTTACTTATACAATTAGGCGCCCATAATTTATCAAATATGTATTGGTAGTCAATTCGCACTTGGCCAGCGCGGTGGACTATGACTATGCCTAAGACTCTCTCATTTTTACAGAAGACTCGTGTTCAGTAGTGGGACAATAATAAGTTGATGATGTATGGGTATGTAGTGGTACTAATACACAACTGAATAATTCTTTATTATTTTTAATTACATAGTTGTAATTGAGAATAATGTAGAGAATTGTCCAGTAGGTAAGTCTCCTTGCTATGTTTTCTATAAATATACTAAGTATAATATCGACTCTCTTAGATTTAAATTTTTCATTTCGTCGAACTCCTAAACTAGTCACAATAAAGAGAAAAAAATCGTTGACGCCCAACTCCGGGAAAGTGATATATTTTAGAAAGCACAAAATCCCTTAAACTATTTGTAAAGCTGATTGCTCTTTTGTGTGAAAGTTTGGGAAATTTACATCCTGTGTTGACCGGGTTTTATGCGAAGTGCCGCAAGGGATCACAGTAATGATGCACGATTCTGGGAGATTTTTTATGAGATAGTATCAAATGAGCGTATAGACCGTGTGATGGAACCAGTGCCGCTCATGAACATTTGTATAAGCCATGCCTATCATTGAGCCATACAGTTGATATACGGACAATTGACTTTTGTGATTCTAGGACACGCAGCTGACGAGGTTAAGCAATACTCTTAGTACGAGTCTATCTTATTTCTTTAAAACAATAATTTTTTATGTTTTTGCGTATACATTGCTATATTAATATAACCAATGTAGTTCGACCGGGGAGGTACCGCCGCCACCTATTTCTAGCGTGAAGCAGTTGTTACGTTTCGATGGGAGGTTGTGGTTGCCGGCTCACTTGTATTTGCGGCGAACATCCTAGTCTTCGGGAGTAGTAACGCATCTTTGATCGACTTCAGATAGAACACCTGTTCTGTATGAAATTGCTTTCAGATGTCCATGGGCGGCAGTGACCACTTACCATCAGGTGGACTGCATGCTCGTTTGCTACTTTAGTCTGATGAAAAAAAAATGTATGTAGGTACACTCTATGTTTTTGTTTTCATTTTCGACCATACCTTGTAATGTACTTTAAAATGTTAAATATACACAATTACTGTTTTTAAGGAAACATAGTTAACCCCTACTAGGGGCACAGTAGACATCAAATTAGTAAGACGTTTTTTGATCTCTGGGAAGGGCAGCTGCCCTTCTATGTCTCCTTGTTGAAGTCCATGGTCATTTGTAATCAACCACGGATTTAATTTGAGTTCCGTCAGAGGCCAGCCATGGATGCGTTGCCACTTCTAAGGACGAGGTTGACAACCTTCTTCCTTATCTCATCCTTTAAACTAGAAGACAGCAGCGATTATATCTGTTAGGCAAAAATAAAAGCGCAGTGTTACCTCTGGACTCAAACCACCAAATACTACCTTTAAACAATATTGGAACAAATTTATTAGATAGAAAGAACGAACGAAGATAAACGGCGGGAGCCAAATATTTTTTATGGTTTCCGATCGGGAGCGCGCCGACGTATCCTATATTTCTGCCTTAGTTTTTTCGAACGCCGTAAATCGCTAAGTAAGGTACATTTTATGTTTAGTTTCATATATTTTATACATCAATATCTTATCTATATGTAATCGATTTATTGCAAGAGGATGTGTTGCGTGTGACTTTTTCTTCGTCTTTTATTCGTCCCAGGGCCATCAAACAGTATTAGATTGAGAATTATTGTTTCTAAGTCACACATTTTACTTAAAGTACTGGACGACCAATACCATTACTTATCTATTATTTACACACGATATTTATTTTTAGAACATACTCACTGAAGTACTCACGGGTACTTCGCTACGTGACAAAAAAAATGGGTTTTACTCCCTAACAGTTGTGACCAAAAATTTAGGTTTTACTCTCTAACAGTTGGAGGTAGGTACATAGAGTGATAAGGACCTTTCGGATAGAAAATAGAATGTTAATCTCGTATATACCATTAAAATTATTTTTAGCGTTATCTTTTTATTTTAAATATAAATATAGAAGTCTGAAACCAAAGGGTGTAGTGACGCCACTATAATTGTCTCCATCTTTTAATATCAAATAATAATATCAAAATCAAAAGTAGCCTATAGACTGACCAGCTAAATAAGATAGAATTTAATATAGATTAGTATAGATAACTATTGGCCCAACTGATGTTTGTCACACCCGCTAGATATCAAAAAGTTATCAACACAAGGTAAGGCTTATCTGGGGTCGGTATTAAGCACTCTTTTAAGCACTCTCAAAGTGCCTTGCTTAATAAAAACGCTTTATTTTGATAGTGTAAGGCAGATACAGGCGAGGCAGTGGTATCTCTGCAGATCAGTGGCGTAGCGTGGGCTTACGCCACCCGGGGCGGAACTCGAAGTCGCCACACATTGTACAAATTTTGTCGACCAAAAAATAAACGACAATATCTAACTTGACGACCAAAAACAAACGACAATATCTAACTTGACGACAAAACTAGGATGCCAAATCTGTTTTAGCCGCCCCCCAAATCAGTGTTTGTCGCCCCTCTCTTAAAATGTGCCGCCCGGGACGGACCGCCCCTCCGCCCCCCCTTCGCTACGCCACTGCTGCAGATGAACAACGAGGGGTCTTAAATTAAATAAACAAATATACTCGTATATAGTTTTAGTAATAGTAATAGCTCTTGGACGATCGGCGTCGGTAAGATAGCGTTATTTAATTGATTGATTTACATGTTATTTTATTTACACTTATTTTTTGTTCAATAATTTTTATTATTGCATGGGAGAAAAACGGATTTGTTTTTTATACCATTTATTTATGTGAAATACAAAAAACAAAAAGTGTTTGTTCCGATATAAACATTTTTGGTGGTGCGTATTATAAGTAACAATAAATTTTTAAAATATATTTATTTCCAGTCAAAGTGTGAACTGACACAAACATATTTCTTGTTAACACAGTTACTGTGACTGAATTATAGCTTCTGAATAATCCAATATCGGGCTATATTTACACTGCGACATCGATGAAGTAACGGAGTCGACCTCTAATAGGTAAAAATTTAAAGTCTGCTTTTTCTCTCACATTAATTTTGAAATGTTAATATTTCTTTCAATTTCTTCGATATCCAGCGAACTCGTATTAGACACAATAGTGCTGTAATACCACTCACTATGATTTTATCCCACTATTGGCGAAGGATTTACTACTACTTTTTATAATCATGATAATATGGGTCAAATGAAAGCTAGTAAATAGATCACTTGGAAAATATATTTAATACTAATGATACTGGTTCGACGAAAGTCGTAAAAAGTTAAATTAAATAAATAACTAAAAAAAACCCTGTTTACTTCTTCCTTACTGTTTAGTTTTAGCAGTCGGTTCTTATGTATTCATAAAAATTGGATTGATCTTTGAGTATATGACCAAGCGTACGATTATATGCGGTCTGTTTGTTGACTTCGTCTATAAACAGCAATATGTGTCACAGGCACGCTGATGCGTACAGCGTCGTTGTTAGCGGCTGTTCATTGTTGATGAAATTTATATACCACGATAACGACATTAGCCAGATAGTACCCATTATTGTCCCACTAGTGGGCACGGGTCTTCTCTCAGAATGAGTTTTAGGCCATAGTCCACCGCTCAGGTCAAGTGCAAATTGGTAGACTACACATACCTTTGAAATCTCTTTTATTTTAGAGATCTTTGTTGTGCTGGTTTCCTCACGATGTGTTCCTTCACCGTAAAGCAATGATAAATAAATTCTAATACGCACATCATTTTAGAAAAAAATAGTACTGCGTGCCTGAGATACGAACCTCGGACCCTCGATTGAATGGCCGAGTTTAGGCTATAACTGATCTGTGATAGTATCTGCTTAATGTTGTTATCATCAGAACATCTTTTTATTAGCTTTATATTAGCTAACATTGTAACTTTTTTTAGATGTTTAAAGTAAAAAAACGAGCAAGCAGTCCAACTAATGGCATGTGGCTACTGCCACCCATGTAGGTACATCTGTGAGCAACTTCGTACAAGTGTTGCGAATGTCCAGGCGATGGTGGTCAGGTAGCATTTGTCCTTACCGGTACATATATAATTTTTTTTTTTTGTCATATTGTGACCCTACTGTATGAATTGTTCAAGCACCAGGCTGGCAGTTCAGTTAGTATTATATTATACGCTTCGACCCTATATAATTTCGGAAACTCTCACAAAGACGTCGTTTACTGAAAATGTTAGGCTGATAATAGATAGGCTAGATATGTTACTTATCTACAACATTTACACCAAACCATAATTACATTATGATATGACCTTAGAGAGAAATAACAATCTCTCGATTGATCCTATAGTTTATTAGAGTTGCGAGCTTGTACGAATCCATGACGATCAAATAGTTTTCTCGGCGTTAATGCGCGTACACTTAATCCAGTCGTAAATTATTAATGTACTAATTTTCTAGTTTCACCAATCCTCTGAAAATAGTCACAAATAGATAGTTGATTTGTCTCAACGTACAAAATACTTTAACGTAGGTACAACAAAACTTTTGTTCAACTGAAAGTTTAATGTATGCGTTAGGCTTTAGCTCCTCGTTCCTCGTAGAATAACTAGAGCGCGCGTCTATTTGCGATATCGAACGACATTTACGTGTAAATGGTGTGATTGATGACGTGTCGGATTAATTTCCATTTAACTTTGACGAAGTGCGATGGGATTGCCACAATCGATATCAAGTGTTCTAGAAATCATTGGGTAATTGTCGCTTTGCTCACCAATATTCTTGTTACCTTTAATTTTCATTTCATTTATTTAAAGCGTGGTTTTGTGTATTGGTAACTAATGTTCAAAATCTATGTGTCTTAATAAATCGAGCCTTTATTTTTTTCAAAATACAATAAAATCACAATCTATCCGTACTTACATTGATAAATAAAGTAAATTCTATATTTGTAATGTATTTTTATAAAGTTGCATTATATCATAAAAAAAGATTATTTTCGATTTTTGATATACTATGCGGATAGATATTGAAAAAGTTTGACGACTTGCTTTTAATTTAAAGTAACAAATTTCAATTAAAGCACAACTATTATAATATTTTTCTATTCATACCAAAACATCCGTTACATTACATTCTTTCCTTATATCCTTTCAATAAATATGTTGCGAACATTGAGGATGTTCTCTCAGTGAATCTCATTCTATCACAATCTGGTTAGACCAGCAAAAAATGTAAATAATTTGAGATTCCATCGATTTTCTTGGTATCCGGTTATTTTAAATTAGAACACGAAGCACGGAATGCAGAGTACAAAGTTGGAGTACAATACGCATTTCTCGAGAATCTCGAGCAATTTATCCCGAAGTAATTTCATTCCAAACTCCTTTCGGCGTTCGAATTTCTTATGTTGATGTTTACGTATTCTGAAACGACTTGACATTTGCCAATGTCTGAATGTTATTGCGTTTTTATTGTCGACGTGTATTGCACGCACACCTGATTATTTGATTTCATTCACTTCCATATAATATGTTCTGGGTCTGGGTGTTTGTGTATTCGTTTTTGTGTGTACATGGTACCTACGACAGAGCAGAAAATCTTACTGTGGGGCTATAAGTGTAGAAAGCGTTAAAGCGTTAAGCGTTATTTCAGAGCTTAATTACTACGACTCTTCGGACAAAAACGTACGAGTCACAATGAAAGATAAAAAGAAAGAACACATGTAAATCTGAAGGAAGTGGAAGACGGTGTATGTGGCCTTGTGTCTAGAAAAAAGACAAACCCGCTGAATTAGTGGTCGGATCTTTTTAGTTGAGGTTATGTTCCGATTCGGTGGTAGTGTAAGAAATAATATTGTAACTGACAATTTGTCAGAGCTGAAGCTAAATAAAGATTTCATTTCTATTCAGTCAAAAGGTCAAGGTAAAACAAAATATGAAGAGTCAAATTATATAATGGTTAACAAAAAACCTTAACAAAAAACCTTTATGAACCTCTTATCTAGGTAAATAACCGTCGCTTAAGTTTAAACCCTTAAGTATTTACAACCGTGTGTATGTATTGTATGGTATCTTAATGCCTTTACGTAGCTACTATAAACTTTTCTTCTCAATTAGCCTTAACTAGTCCATTGTTTAACGTTCAAAGTACCTACTTCCCGTGCGCCGAGCAATGCCAAATGGTTTTAATTATCCTACGTTTCATGAACGCTTCCGTTGCTCAAATAGTAGGTTCCCGATGTTTTAAAACAATAATGAATGTGGTCGCTTTGTTTAAAATTTTCATGGCTCCAACTTTTAAAATTATGTGCTTTCTGTACGGATTTTGAATTTTACCTCCTTGGATTCGGAAATCTGTGGGATAATTAGTTTTGATTCCAAAGTGATGAATTTGGTAGCGTAAAGGAATACACGTAAAATGAAACTTGAAATATATAATGCATACACATACATACATGTATTTATATCTGTTTATATATTTTTTGTAAGACTGAAGCAGTAAACAACCATGCAGTTCATCTGATAGTAAGTGGTCGCTGCCGCTCAAAGCCATCTGTTAAACACTTCATATAGAACAGGAGTTCTATCCGATGTCAATCACAGATGTACTCTCGAGTTACAAGATGTTTACTTCATAAGAAAGTGAGTCAGAAACAACACCCTTCCACCGAAACACAAGAAATGCTATACGCCATAAATATGTGCAACGCTGTCTAAACTCATAGCCCCATATTAGGATTTTCATCTCCTGTGTCGTGAATACCACACAAAGACGAATACACAAACATCCAAGCCAGGACTAAATCTAAACTCATTATTCAGATGTCTGTCTGGTCGGGGATCGACCCCGGAACCCACTGCGTGTCAGACCGGCATGGTGACCGCTCGACCACGCGGGTGTTCGCTTGTATTTTAGTACTACATCTGTCTTATATTTTTTTACTATACTTTAAACTAAAACTCGTTTTTGTAGAAAAAATGTTACAAAAAGGAGCAAAAACAAAAAATTAATAAAATATTGTATAAATATTTTTAATCAGTATAATGTAAACGCCAAATAAGATATTCTGTGTTTAAATTGGTTTGCAATCGAGATAGATGAACTAAAACATAGAACAACTTAAATTATCAATATAGACATACTAGGACCCACATCTTATTCCATATTCTGTTAGCAAATATGGGGCGTGTGTTTCAGTATCTATCTCAAGGCTAATCGGCATCAGTAATAATATATTAGTCGCGGGAAAACAGTGAAACAGGGCATATCGACTAATGTCTAAGTAGTTCATAATAAGAAGAAAATTGTATTATGAAAGTAGAAAAGTACACATAATTCGTTAAACGGTATAAAATTTCCTAGTAAGTTTATTGTTTATTTTACAAAATAACAGTTTATTGTTTTACTTAGCTTATTATCCAAAACATAATGCATTTTAAAAAGGCATCCTTGTGGAAAAGTAATGCTTCTAGACCTACATATTAGGGAGAGTAGAAAGAAGCACACATTTTTGTACAAAAGTAAATGAGAAGTTTTTTCGTTAATTAATTAATAAAGCCGACAAAAAAGAAAGTAAAAAACTTACAAATTAGTCCAAAAAGCATATATCCTTAGCATTATCAAATAAAAGTGAACTGTATATTTTCATACTTTTTTAAAAGACATATTTTTGGATACTTCATGAAATGTCCGATTTGTCGATCCTTCCTACGCGTCCATTATCGATTGTTGAGCCTTTTCTTAGACCAGTAAATTATTCAAGTAGCAGTATAAATGATTAGCTGCCTTCGTAGCTCACGCAACCACTATGTTCTGAAGCTTAGGTTGCGAGGATATTGTATTATTCAAGTAAAGTGTATTGATACATTGATGTGTGTACTTACATGGAATTAGAACACTTGGTGTAATCGTGTAAGTGTAACTTATACAGCAATAGAGAATTCTAAATCATTACTGGCCATAGGTGTTAACAACTAGTTCCTGTTGTTCCGTGACTAGAATAGAGCTACGGTATCTGGTATCCGTATCTGGCGTAATAGGCCCAGTCACAGACATGTGTGGTCGCATACCGTCGTTAACATCAAACATAGTGGCCCTTAACCCATGCCTGGGTGTAGCCCGACATAGTATCTAATGTACCTGAACGATGTAATTTATTTTATATAAGCTTTTAAATATATTCAAGAAGGTATTTTTGATACTTTAATGTTCTTTGCTGTTTTATTTTTCCACAGTTAATAAAGTACACTTGATGTTTTGAAAAATTGGAGGATTCTTATACTTAAAGAAGCTGATATAGAGTACCAATGTTTATCGTTGTATTTTCTTAAGAAAAAAGGACTGAAAAACCTCAGTGTATATAAATAAATTCCTAAACAGCGCACAATGCAGGTTCCCCTGCAAGGCGTAAAACTTGCCTCTGAAACTTACACCAACTTTAAACTATTTCCACTCTACTTACTAAGTATAAATCTTAAGCTTTAAAGTTTAAGCCGGCACCGTAACGTTACAATTTCGTCTTTACGACCATTTTTCTTTCACGATAAGTCTAAAAAAGCCGTAAATTCCACCGTAGTATAATTTATTCACTACGTTAAAAAATATAAAATCTACACACGGTATGAATTGTTTACAAGGTGGAAGTCTTTTTGGTTCAACTTCGAAGGCAAACAAGTATTAATAAGAGCACAGGTAAACCCTGAACACAATTTTTTTTATACCTACACCTAACGGTAGGGCAGACGGCCTACCTGATGGTAAGTAGTCACCGTCGCCTACGGACATTTGCAACACCAGGGGAGTTGCCAACGCATCGCCGGCCTAGAAGAACTCTTCTCACACCTTGTTTTCAATTATTTTCTGATTTCGAATTAGTCTTAGTGTAGCGACACGACTGTAACCAAACTTGAGATTTTAATGATACCTGAGGTTCATTACTGGAGGGTGGAGTGGTCATTTACCATCAGGTGGATTATATATGATGGGATTGTTTGCTACTTTAAAGAATCTTATGTCAGTTTTTCCACTGGGAGCTATAACTAATTCGTAATATATTAAAAACAGTTAAATCCGTAAAATTTTTGGTACTTGTCGATCTAGTTAGCTACCGTCTATCTAAACTAGCTCTCTAGACGAACTTATCTTAGAAATAATTTAAAATGGATTTTTCCTAAAAATATCTAAGGGTGTAGATTGTATTTTATCGCGACGCAATCTAAACTCTCTGATTTAAATGTCTTTATATATAAGTTGTAATTATTAAAATTTACGAAAAAAAAAATCAAATTTAATAATTATACATCTACGAATACATTGCCGGAAACTGAACCCTGAATTTATTGTGAGTCAAAATCTTAACGTAAATTATTAATTAAATATTAATTCCTTTTGGAAAGTCATACAAAAAGGTTTCAAGTTTTGTGAGGATATATGTGTGTTTCTCTTTTAGGCAAAAACCACTAGTCGAATTTTTCGGAACTTTATCACACACATAATTATGGCCTGGTTTAACACTTACTTATCACTTTCATCAACCCACTCTTGTCCCACTGCTGGGCACGGGTCTTCTCTCAGAGTGCGAGAGTTTTAGGCCATAGTCCACCGCGCTGGCCAAGTGCGAATTGGTAGACTTCACACACCTTCGAGAACTCTTTTTTTA